>JABBWB010000231.1:0-69166 GCA_016628085.1 Suillus occidentalis | reverse complement strand
GGATGCGATCTATATTGCACCCTTGATCCCAACTTTGCGGTATTTCTCTTCATAAATCTGTGCCAACTGTGGCGCGGCAGATTTACACTCAACCGTCAGGTCCCGATCGATGGCGTTCGGGTTAATGAAAAAGGCGGAACCGTGCGTTTCTACGAACTTGCGTGCGTCTGACACCGTTTCAAAGGCGAGCTCATTCTGAATGAAGCACAATGTTATTGTGCGGTATCTGATGGGAACGAGTAAGATACAATGATCATTGTGCTGGGAAGATGAAGACTCACGCTTTTGTCATAGTCATCAATGCCCTGGTCCTCTCCCGATCAATGAAATAATCCATGATATACGCCCCCATGTTTGGTGCATTCCAATACATCTCAAACAAAGCATGATAGTTGCCCATGGAGATAGCGCGCTGGACCCGAAGTGCGTGTTGCACTGCGGGATCCCTTTTCTGTCGTGGTGTTAGCGTACCTACGTAGAGATTAAGCTCTACGCAGTGAAGCGGGAATACAAGTATGAGTCATATCCTGAACTAATGAGAGGGGAAGAAGGGGCACACCGCTTTTATTCCGTCCATGCAGGAGCATGAGAATGCGATAGGCGGTAAATTCTTCATGTTTGCCTGGTATGCCGAGGTCGTATAAATTCTTAAGTGTTGCCTGACATTGGTTATATTCTACCATGTCCGACTGCAGCAGCAGATCAGCTGTAAGCCGCATAATAAATCCAGCACCTACGCTTTCGAGTGCCATGCGTGCGTGGATCTCGTATACCTGTACTGTAAACTCATTTTTTATTCGTTGCACCTACCAAGAGGGCCGCGTGTTAACGTGAAATGTACAAGCGATGGATGACGCACAGTAAGATCTTGCCGCAGGCTCTTGAACTGATTACATATCCAATTATATGACACCTTTTCCTTCCAGCGTTTCTTGAGTTCAACGAGTGTCTGTTGGAGAACTGAGTATGGGCGTATCGTCTCTGGTTTCGGTTCCTGTGCGACAGTCAGAAAGAAAAAAACAATTGTATCGAGTGATCTCATACCGAGGTAAGACGCAGATAATCCTTAAACAACTCCTGGTTCGTCCCGACGATTGTATACTTATCCCAGTCTAGCACGTTCTAAGCAATAACATTAGCATTCACGTGGACTGCGAGAGGGTAAGAACGAACGGGATCCGCCTCAGGGTCGTCAGAATTAGCACCAAAGGCACTCGGCGAGTCAGAACGCGATATTCGGTTGAAGAGGTGAGAATGCTGATTATTAGCCTGGAGAGAGGCCTGACCACGCATACTCTTCTGTCGCTCTATATCATGTTCCCGTTGAAAACGTTCGGCTCGGCGATTGAGAGCCGCCTGATCCCCGAAATCGAGGTTGGCATCGTTGCGTTTCTGCGCTGCAGCTTTCTTTGCTTTCTTGCTCATGGGTGGATTGTCATTCCTATAAAGCGTCAGTAGGCCATGGCAATCTTGGAAGTATATGACACCAACATTTTGCGTTTGAGGGAGTTGAGCACCGGGGGCGCTTTTGGCATCAGACTGGATGTCGCAAGTCACTGAAATCTGCAACTCAGCTTTCGACGAACTCAGACCGCACCTTTTTAACTGTACACCAGCCCAATCGGTTGTCCATAGAGTCTTTTCAGCGAAAGCGTTAGCAATTGACTCTCTCAGCTCAGCCTGAGCCTCTGCCCTATTAGCATCTGTCATTTGACCCAGACATCGTGCTACCCATTCTCTGAGCCACCAGTCTCAGCTTCACTAGCTTAAAGTGAAGATAATGGGCGCTTACTTCAGTGGTGGAGGCCATGACTCAGACGACATGGTGATTTGGTGATAGATTTTTGGTGTACTTTATGCTCCGATATCGGGGTGGGGTCGTTGATAGCGTGTAATAGAAATTGGTGACAGGAAAGTTTGCGCAAGTTACAAAAAGAAAGGGACACTAAAACGAAGCACCAGCATGTCCTCAACTTCTCATCCCGGGTTTCCCACGGTCGTCGGTAGTGCAGCGTCTTTCTCATATGCCTTCACGGTCACAGCGACCTTGGTAAGGCAACCAAATTCACACACAAAACTCTCCCGATTGAAAAGTAGTCTCATTAGGAGATGCAACATAAATTGCAGCATCTGATGGCCGTAAGAGTCTATGGGATACTCGATCCGCCCTATGTACACAAGCTCTCTAATGGTTCAAATCCTTGGGCGGGTTGTAGACTGCGAGCTCGCTGTCAACATCTGCCAACAACGTCAATGAGGTTGAGGACTCACAGATTTTCCTGTTCTTGATCACGGTCCACTTGAACCGCTTCACCCCGATGGAGACAGCGAACAGCGCAGAGAAGAGAATAACAGCCTTGATACCCATTTTCTTGCGCTCGTCGTGCTCAGGCTCGGCTGCCCAGTTTAAGAAGGTGACAACATCCTTGGCCATCTGAGAGGTTGTGGCAGGGGTACCTGTAGCGACCATCATTACAGGGCCACCCCAGCTTACCAAAGAGGAACATACCATCATCGTACTCAACGAGATTGTCCCAGAGGACACGCGCCATGGAGATGGTACCACCAGGGAAGTAAGGGTTGTAGTTCATTCCCTCACGGATTTCAACTCCAGCAGGGGGGTCAACATAACCCGTCAGTAGGGAGAACACGTAGTCCTGGTTGACGAAGTAACATATGAGCGAATGTCCTCATTGTAACAACTATTCATACCACTTACCGCACCACCATGGCGAGCCTTGATGATTAAGCTTAAGTCGGGAGGAAGGGCACCAGCGTTACCGGCCCGAGCAGCCTCCTCATTGGGGTATGGACCAGGGAGGTAGTCGGAAAGCTTCCCAGGACGCTGGAACATCTCGCCTTTATCGTCTGGGCCATCCGTATACTCTACGTCTTCAGCAAGTAGACGCGCTTCGTCGACGGTATGAGAAACGCCAACAAGGTTGCGCCAGGCAATACGGTCAAGCGAGTGACACGCGGCACAAACCTCACGGTAAACCTGGAACCCGCGACGGATGCTAGAGTACGGGCGTCATAGAAGATATTTCTAAGCAGTTAACGCGGACATACCTAGAGTGGTCAAAGCTGTCGAACAAGCCTTTGTGGGACCAAGGATACGCAGGGGGATGGAGACCGTCATCGGCTAGCGAATTTGCGTGTACCTCACCAATGAAGGGGAGGGAGCCGTATAGATGGGTATACCATGCTATTGAGCCAACAGAGAAAAGGGTAGCGGAAATGAGTGAAGCGCGAGATGTGAACAACGACTGCATTTAAAAACGGTCAAGTTATTTGAGAAACATTCCAAGGCATATAGAGAACGAACCTCAAGTGTAGCTGAGGATGCTGAACTGGATGAAGTAAATCGGACCTGCTGTCGGAGGTTGAGCAGGCAAACTTCGGGTGAGTTTTTGAACAACAGAACTGACCGACGTAGCACGCGTCCTGAAGGCGCTGAAGGTAGAGCGGGATGCGCCTAGTGCAGACTGGCTCTTGAGCGCGGCCACGGGCAGCCTCGACAACATTTTGGTTTCAAGTGCCTCAAGATTTTCGAGGAGCGGAAAGGCTTGAAGTGGTGACACTGTCAGTGTCACGCGTCACAAATATCAGTCACGGAACGAACCGGAGGCTAGTCGGCAGTACCGTAGTTTCCGATCCTCCAATACAATCACTTGGATTTCACAGCCTTTCAAGCTTCGAAAATTGGAAAGGGTATGAATATATCTTTGACGAATAATTTTACAAAAATCATAATCACAGTCATTCAAACACGATACTATCACGAAGTATGGTATCGTAGTCCAACGAATAGGAATCAGGGTGACTCGTTACCAAGTCGTTAAAGAAAGAAAGTAAGGGTTCGTGTCCATTGTAGCATAAAGACATCCGGCTGGCATATACAACGTGATCGTGAGCGGTTTCTCGGCAACTGGGCAATATTGCACCGTGCCAGCGGACAGTAGCCCTCCGATGCAATTCCCCAAGTCTTACAATAGACAGTCGCAAAGTGCCTCTGTCGGGGTAAATTTTAGTATGCCGGTGAATTGCCAAGAGTTAGTGAAACACCCACCCTCAGCACAGCAGCAAAGACATGCACCAGCAAGACAGGCTAGGCAGCCAGTGCCTCCACCCATACCGCTGGACTGAGCAGGTTGTTGTCTGCGAAAATTTTCAGCCTCGTGTTAGCGCGCAGTCCAAGCGCAGAGGGTTAAGTAAAGATACTGACACATAAACTGTCTGCGGTGGCGGTTGAGGTTGGTACCCAGGTCCACCATAAGGCTGACCACCGTAAGGCTGGCCTCCGTACGATTGCTGGGGTTGTTGGGGATAGTAACCCCCCTGTCCTGGTGGCGGACCTACCATCCTTCAGGTTTCAGAGATCAAAATTCTATGAAACGCCACAAGATGTGACCAACCTTGGGGTGGGTAATATTGCTGTTGCTGCTGACCGCCGTAGTAATCCTTGTTGGCCATGTTTCAATAGAAGAAACCGTTAAGGTTGACGATGAGAAAGAGAGAGTAGAACTTGGTGTCGCTTTGCACAAACTTATCTCGTGCACTTTTCTCACGCTGCACGAGGCATATCATGGCGGTGTCAACTCCCAGCCGCAGTGATCCAAATGGCAGTGTAGCATTGTCATATGTGCAGCAAGGCCATAGGTCCGACCGCAGTCGCACTTGAACCAAAATATCTTATGAAGCACCAATCTCATGCTATAGCATCAGCTGCTGGGGAATTACCCTGTAGGCACTTAATGTGTCATCGATCATCAGCACTGCGCCGTCTAACCATCGCTGGACCGGAAATGAATCCCT
Source organism: Suillus occidentalis (assembly GCA_016628085.1). Classification (NCBI taxonomy): domain Eukaryota; kingdom Fungi; phylum Basidiomycota; class Agaricomycetes; order Boletales; family Suillaceae; genus Suillus; species Suillus occidentalis. The sequence goes on along the minus strand of JABBWB010000231.1, from coordinate 64,351 downwards.
GCAGGCGTAGAATATTTGTATGATCTCTCTCGTCGTCGGCCGCAGTTATACTTTAGGCGAAATCTTGTCATCACATAGTGGCATTAGATAGACTGGTGTGACACTCATACTCAGAGGCGCCCGACCTGTCAACATGGGTTAATTGTCAAGCAGACACCCTTCGCTTACTTTACTGCTAGTCATTACCTCACCAAGCCATGGAATAATGCAGCATGCAAACTCTAATTGAACAATCTAACTTATCCTCAACGCGTGTTTGCAATTACAGCCAGTTGTTATATGCAGTCAGCAGGTCAAAGCGACAAGAAATAGCAGAAACAGGTGTCAGTGTGAAAGGTCGAATGAGTGCACCAACTATGATATACAGCAGAAAGCGAAAGCGAAAACGAAAACGCGAAGGTTGTGCGAAGGCGACTATCATGCGTCGGAAAGTCCGAACGCAAATTCTAGGATCTAAGGACCATTTGGCGTGAAGGCATGGATTCGTGCACCCTGTCTCAGGAAGCTTTGCGTTAAGCGTGTAATGGCTGTTTTTGGAAAGGGTCAGTGTCATATCAGCAAGGAAGATCAACAATAAATCAGGTCCTTACGCGGTGCGACGTAATTTTCATGGGCATAGACATCGAATGACCGTGTGCGAGCCTGTGCGAGCACAGTCCCCTGAGATGCAATACTCATAGTACCAGAAGCATTAGTCCTGCGAATAAGAAAAATGAATTAAATTCGGTCATGGTCACCCGCCTTCAAGTTATTCCTGTTTCACGTACTCTGATATCCGTAATAGAGAAATCCCGAGCTGAAAGCGGCCGCGCCAACGTATACTCGCGTCGGGGAAGAGAAAATATAATCCAAGACGGCCCTGAAGATCGCGCAATTTCTGAGGTGACGACACTAGGTTTCCGTAAAGCAAACGCCGCGGAGGTGCCTCTCCGTTTGGTGAGGTGCCCATGTCCAACGGCCGTGAACCATCATCTGTGAACAGTGACAGGTGGGCGATCAAGAATGGCAGTTCCATCTCACTGTCGGGAAAATATATTCGTGTACGCTAACCTTGTGAGGTGCTGACGAGACTTACGGAATGATGGAATTCCCAAAGCGATCGCGTACGGTGAGCTGCACGACTACTGGCGGAGCTAGTGGCAAACGGGAGAGACTAGCGGAACCAAATTCCGCGGTCCTTTGGGGATGTTGCACGACATCAAGGTGGTATGACCTAGCTTACCGATTCATCAACGCGAGAAAGATCAACATACTACAAATAACTTGCCTCGTTTGACCATCGTTTAGGAACGAGGAGTGTTGGACCCGAGATTGACTCGAAATATATTGATTAGACATGGATGGACTAGCGCGATCAGTGGAAGAAGCCTGGCTCCAAGCAGTACCGTGCTGGCTAGATGACTCTGACTGAGATGGTATGCTCCAGGAGGACGGAGGAGACTGCGTGTTCGAATGGTCGCTTGCAGCGACAGACCTCGGCGAACCCTGAGGGCTTTCCCAGGGCAATTCGTGAAAGAGCTTCTTGTAGCTGCTGGGCATCAAACGCAGTTTGTTCAACAAGCCGGAGCCCTAAGAAAAAATGGACCACATACGATGATATACACTTCACGGGTGTGATAGGCGTTACCGGACGTATTTGACGTGTACGCTGAGACATTTGTGATGGCAGAAAGTGAGCTAGGCTCCGATGCGTGCGTGAGGATAGATAGGAAGCAAGTACTCACTGCAACATCTCCTTCGACACTGAGGCGCGTGCGCGACGCATGGTCAACATCGTGAGCGTGATAATTCAACGACTTGTAGGGAGAGCTCAAACCATTCTTGGCTGACACCTTTTCCCATGAGTATTGCCTGGACCAGTAAGAGTCAATAGGACAAGTATGCATATGTCACGAGATATTTGCCTGGGAGACAAGGCGCACGCTGAGCCTACAGGAGGATTAATCGATACTCCAGAGCATAGGAGCTTGGAATTTATCCATTTCATTTGTAGGCGATCATATCATATAATACCCATTTCCAGGGAGCGGAGCTCGGGGTCAGAGGAAGACTGAAAGGTATCAGAATTCTGAATCTCAGTACCCAAAAAGTTTGACACTGACAGATCTGAAGGTGACCGATATAGGGTCCCAAATCCGTCCGGAGCAGTATTTGGGAAGCTGAAGGCACGTCTTCTTTGGATCTCGCGCAGTAGTGATCTAAACAGGACTGAACGACCGGCCGAGGTTCTGTAAATCCCATTGGGACGCTTACATGTCAGCTCAACCGAGAATAAATCTCACATAAGTAGGTAACCAAATATTAGGAAAATATATGTTACAGGGGTCTATCATACGCTCTTCTTCACGTAGCTCCAAATCCCTGCCACTCCCGATATTACTGATGCTGCTGCAAGAGCGGGTTTTACTCCGGCTAATGGGGAAAAGTTTTTTTATTTATCAGAAAACGTAAACAGAGAGGCTGGGGAAAACCATTTGTACCTGTCGACTTGTAGAGGGCGCCTGTTAATGCACCCGCAGCCATACTGCCGGCTGTGTCATGTTTTCCGCGAAGAGAGTCGATGGTAGAGTTGATTCCGTTATAGACGAGGGCTATGAGTCATGCAAAATTAATGACATACCCCGACAGGAAAGGTGGACTTACCAAGTACACCAGCCGAGTTACCTATGAATGTCCCTCTTCGCGTGACAGAATTGAGAACGCTGTTGATCCGGAGGCGGGTATTTGATACGGCTAGAGGTCTTCGAGCGCCTTCACTCACACCCCAAAAGCCACCCAATGCCAGACCTTGAGGAAAGATGGATGAGCATGTGACAACCGAAAACAATAAGAATGGCCGAAGTTGGAGATGACAGCAATACGATAAGGTGAGAGAAGATGGAATGAGAGAGGGCACGAGCCGTAGATGTACAAACTCGTGCAAAACTCATGTTAAGGAGCCGAAAGAGGGAAGACCTACCGCTGAGATACATTGTGCCAGTTCCGTAGCACAAATCATCACTCCAACCTCGAGAAGGAATGGCAGTGCCAGCCCCCGGCAACTCGCTCGTCTTATCGTCATCTAGTACAAGATAGTCTAATTGATCCCCAAGTTGAGCTAGAGGATGTAATTTGGCTGGGTCGTATGCACCCAGGAGCAAGTCATTAGCCGTTACAGCATTCTCCACAGACACTGCTGGTCCATCACGCGAAAAAGTGGCCGACCGCAAAAAAGATGCTGGGTCCTGCGAGCCTGAGGCAGAGTTTTGAGGGTCACTTGAAGACATGCTTTAGAACGAACAACTTGGCGAGTGAGAGCAACGAGCGGACAGCCGACCAAATTTTGGAACGGCGCGAGGGTGCGTGGAAATAAATTACCCGAAGTACCATCTACTTGGGTCTTCTCTCAGAAAACGTACTCACTTACCGCTTTAAACCTGAACAATTAGAAAATGACCTTTGCAACCGCAAGGACACGAGCCCTCTCAAGACCTGCTAGCTTCTCTTTGAGGACAAATGCGTCCTTCAAATCGAGCCGAGCTCCCCGTTCAAGGCTTTTAGTACACACGGCAGGCCACGAAGCACCTGTCATTGCCACAGCGCGTCCCGGTTATGCGTTCCGTCGCAAATGTGCGGGTGAATCATGGAACAATGTATTCAAAAGTCAGCACCGCATTTTCTACTTTCATCTGACGCTAAAATGGTATTTTCAAGGATGGGCAACTTCCACTACACTGCATTCGACGGCATCAGATCCTGCAGAGATGGAAGCCATGCAATGTCTAGAACAGGGGACGCAGAAGCTAGAGGAGGGTGACATTCAAGGCGCCAAAGAACTTTACAATCGTAGTGTCGAAATAAAGCGTAATGCTAGCTCTCTGTTCAACTTGGGCGTCACGCATTATCACCTCAGTTTGTCCAACTCATCTCCACAAATTTCAGGGTACTGAGTAATTTATTCTTAGAGGAGTTTGACAACGCTATTGCGGCTTGGAAAGAGTCAATAGCACTGCAACCCGCTAGTGCCGATGCTCACACAAGTGGGTGCCTCATCTTAAGAGTTATCTAAATCTGGATGACGACATTAGTATCCGAAAGACCTCGCAAGCGCATACATAATATCCCCTGTTGCACGTCCTGACCTTGCTTTGCACCATCTCCAGCACGTAACTATTTAGAGCTTCCTTATCGGTTCACTGACTATTGTGTTCCAGTATTGCGGCTTCCCTCTCACCGGAAGACCCTGAGATTGCCTTCAATCTTGCCGCAGTTTTGGAAGCCAGTGAGTAAATTATGACATGGCTTATTGTTCCTAAAATTAACTTCCGCTCCTTGTGAAGCTGGGCAGCTCGAAGATGCTCTGAAACAGTATCAACGTGCCAAAGAATACGGCGTCGAGCGTGCCGCAATGCATATTCGGAACGTTAGTAGTTCGAATCTTGATCGTTCATTTCAAATCTCATATATCACTACTTCAACTGCAGGTGAGCGCGAAGATCCTAGGCAAGACCATAAAAATCGCGGAAAACACGGACAGCTCAGCAAAAAAATCAGATTCATGATGCCGATTCTCGTGCGGGTATTGTCACATCAGAAAGCGTGGTCTCCGGTCACTTGAAATTGAACGTGGGGCTATGTGCGAAGTACATGTCTCGTCATTTAGTCTCGCTTTAGACAAGCTCCATCCTACCAAGGAACCTTGCACCGCAGTATTTTATGTTCATGAACCTAATGCGAAGCTGCGAGTCATCTTACCCAAGGTTTGAAGTCCATACAATCTCCATGGGATCTTCAGGACTGCCAGGACTTGCCCGTACTCCTCGGACTGTTCCATAGGACTCGACGTGTACTCCATCAGAGTCCTTGAGTCCACTGGTCGAATACGTTTCTGGATTTACAGGTCTACCAATTTCTTCTCCGCGGTCATCGCCCTCCCTTCTAGAATGGGACTTGGGAAGTCTACTGGACGGAAAGCGATGGCCCCTGCCACCGCGATGAGCATGGCGAGCTCCGTATCCGTGACCTTGTTTCTGAATAGAGGCTGAGCTTGTGGAAACGAAGGAAGCCTGCATAGGAGGCTGAATGTTTCCCCGTTTGAAATATGTGGAAGAAGCTTGAAGCCGTTGTAACATCAAACCAATGTCTTTGCCCGTATACTCGGGACGAGGGTGGTCCGAAGGCTTCAAGTAAAGAATGTGATCATGCCCTTCATTGGGTTGCGGGAACTGGAGGTCTGACGCAAAACTAGCCAGAATAGCTTGACCTTGTTGAGGGTCCTTGATGGTTGGATGCGATCTTCCTATTGGGCAATATTATCAACGATCTCTGCAATAGATAATCTACAAACAAGTTCACGTACGTTCCTGAAGACGGGCGGAGCAGACCTAGATGTAAATGCAGTGCACGATAAAGCTACGATTAGCTTTGATTCCTTCCCGTGAATCTCAACGAACCTGATAGGGGGTATCGAAAACAATAACGCTGATCGAAGTACCAGGAAACTGGCGAGCGATATTGATCCAGTGGGATCGCTGTCTATAGATAATGAATCAGCCGTAATATCAGCTTTTTCGAGTTGCAAGTAACAAAGGCTTACATCACATCGAAATTGCACCTGTCAATGCAAGGCGATAAGCCTTCGCGGAGCGTGCGGTGAGCTAAACTCTCAACGCGCTGTCTCGTCCCAAGCTCATCTTGATTACATCTGCGAAATTGCGGAAAGTGATGTTCGAGTGCCTGAGCAAATGTGGACTACAAGGATCGTGTCGGCCATCTCTCCGCACCACTACTCCAAAATCAAATGCAATCACCTTTCCTGATCCAACCAGTCCAACGAGGATAAGCATCGTCCGTGTGCCAGCGAATGGTGCCAGATCTTGCAGGGTCATATATTCGTCCATCCCGTCTGTAGCGTCAAGAATTAAAGCTACCAAGTTGGAGGCAACAAAAACAAGTCGATGAATGTGAATTCAGCTGTGATTCAAAATTATTAATTAACTCACACGGAGGCCGCTACCGAAGTTACCGAACAAGCTATCGCAACCTAACTCAAAAACAATTTTATAGAGTGGAATTCACGGTTTAAATCAATCGCCGCCCTACACTCCTTGACCAACAACTCCTAGAGGTCCAAACAAAAATCTAACAGTCCCTTGGTTTCTCCCCAGCATGGCGATATCATTCCCATTGTATAGCTCGCTTGGATCAGCACTCCCAAGAGGTTGCTGCGGCCGCAACGGGTGTTCATTTTGCCGCATCATAATCTTGAGACGGATGAGCTGATCCGCTTTGTATGGAATTGGTGGAGGTTGTGGGGTGCCAGTAGATGACAAATGTTGATTTCGTGGAGACGGGTGTGGGGAAGGTGATGCTGGAGTGCGTGGAGACGTATTGGCTAACGGATTTTGCGCGGCTTGTATGAGTAGGTCAATAAGTACATGCGCAATCTCTGTGGGAGGTAACAATCAGTTGGGGAACGCAAATAGAGAAGTTCCCGACCTTCCAAGTCCTCGGCTTCAGCCATGTACGTCCGCTCCCAATCGCCTTTTTCCTTGAGAATGGTTGCCACCCGCGAGTCCAATTGTGCCTCTACAAGGGGAGATGGCGGCGGCTCAAGGGTCGTCAGTAAGGAGGCCGTATACAGACATCCTAATGCGACAGTGTTCGGTGGATACATGATCGGTACCAATGTCCTGTGGCTGTCATTTTGCTCAGATATGATCATAGGGTGAACTATAATAAAGATGTGACACACCTGTCAATGGTGAGCCGCCATGCAAATTTAATCAACTTCTTTGATGCTAAATATGCAGAAGGTTGAATATGCAACTGTAGAGAGCATTGAATGCAATAGAAACACCTTTCAGCTTCCTCCCAATTTTGATCACATATGAAAACGGCATCTTGCTGGTGAAATTGAAACATATTGTCTCTAATATCAGTCGCTCTACAGCCAGGAGTCTCTGGCGGTCGTTCTCAGCCGTCTAAATACACCACGTCAGTAGGATAACAACTATAATTCATAGATCGTCACGCACCGCGGGATCCATATCAACTTCTCCGCCGACAGACTTTGACTTGGCTGCAAGCTCTGGGAATCGCACAGCATATGAGACCATGAGGATCTCCCGAGGCTTTTTCAGCGTGTCATGCATCTTCGTGGAGACGTACAAAGCTGCGAGTGTAACATCGTAATAGTTGAAGTCCTTTCGAGGAAAGAACAAGTGAAACCGGTGGTATAGATTCTGGGCAGTGGCTAAAGTCTTCCTAGGACTGTCCTTTGCCGTCAACAACGGTATCCACTACTTCTCTGTAGGCAAAAACGCACAAGCCAATCTTTGAGCCCACGGCTTCTATAAATCCGCATGCTTGCTGTCTTGCTTTCTCCTCTTGCGTGGCAGACAGCTTTCCGCGTTGTTTCTCGGATAGGTATTGTACCTCAGCTGACGTGAAGTAAGGATGATGATATTTAGAGAACGAAGCCGGCAGCTGCGATGGAGATGGAACCCTAGAATGTCCTTGGTCCATGTGTAGTCGAAATATAGATGATTTTTGAATGGCACTTGACTTAAGCTTCAGCTTCAGATTGAAGCTAGCGCCAAAGAAGATCGACTTTGAAGCACGTGAGTGGGGCAGAAACCAAATCTAGCCAAATATAGTCATTTACGCTCATGCATACCCAGCAAATCACACACAAGCAATGATTAATGAGTATGTGACCCAGGGACCACACTATGGATTCAGTGCAACAAAGCAATCATAAAATGTCCAAAGTCCTGCCAAAAATCTATGACAACTCTAAATGTAGGCATTAATCAAGATATGGGCATGGATAAGAGTTACCAAGTCAACTATGAGCCACAAGTAGGCTGATGCCTGTGAAATCCAGACCGTCCATGTTCTGAAAAGCAGGTATCTCCACCGATATTTCAGTAAACAAAAAAATCCAGTCATCGTGGTTGGTTGGGAATGACCCGATTAGCAAACCGATTATCTAGCATGCAGGCACAGTCAGCGGAATTTTCACGGTCGTCTACAAAATGACATCAGATCATGAAAGCATTTGAAACTCAAGCGAGCTTACAGCAAGACCCTAAAATCGGCGTTGAGCGAAAAGAAATATATTGAAGATGAATTAGTGACGTACAGATAGACTAGTTTCTTTATATTTGACACTCATATCTGCCGCGGTGAGGCGCATTGCCTCGATTGCTTCGTCCAAGGTTACACGGTATACGCCGGTGCTAGCCATGGAGAGCTGAGCTGCGGTCACAGCCTTCACAGCTACAATTGCGTGGGCCCGTGTCAATAAATAATATCACCGAATGGAGAAACGCAAACACACCACCTAGGCTGTTTCGTTCCTGTGGGGCTAGATGAGCAAATAATCTTCAGGATACTCTCACAATAGCTTACAATACAAGGCACCTGGACCAGCCCGTCGATAGGGTCACAAGTTAATCCCAGATTATGTTCTGCAGACCATGAACAAAAGGCACCAATTAGAAAATTAAATGATCTCACCGATACCAATCTCTGCAGCCTGGAAAATACTCAATAGAAGCTGAGAAGCTGATATGGTAAACACAGAAACACACCTGAAGGACAGTTTCCGGAGACGCGCCCATGCAGGCAGCAAAACCAGCACTAGCCATAGAACACGCGACTGATAATAGTGGCATGAACACTATCATTTTTTACAACAATTCGAATCAGCGTACCACCAACTTCCGCTTGGCACCCTCCTTCCGCAGCTGAAATCGTACTACCCCTCTTGAACAGCATGCCCACTGCCTGCAAACTTTCGTTAGTTTCCTATTTTCGCGTGAAACTAATCTGCGTCGCATACCGCTGCGGTCAATAAGAAGGTCTTGATCGACTTCTCGGGGTCATCGCTGATGAATTCAATGACGTACTTCAGCACAGCGGGGATGACACCCGCCGCACCATTTGTTGGTGAGGTGACGATGCGCCCCCCACTGGCGTTGACCTCATTTACAGCGATTGCATAACAAGAAAGGAAGTCGACAGCGGGTATCATTGTCTTACGCTACATGCGATATCAAGATCCTGCAGATTGGAAAAAATAAGCAAGTACCGGAGGCATTGGCAGAATTGCATGATCGAACGAGCCTGTCACCCATGGGGCGCGCGGCATTTTTCCTGATGCACTTACTTCACCACGTCCGTCAACTTCATGCCCAGAAGACGAAGATTGTGTGTCTGATTCTGGCGCATCTATTGCCCCGACAGGAGCGGTGGATGCGGAGCCGATGAGCTGCAAATCGGGTGTTGCAATTCCGGGATAGAACCTGTTTCTCCACCAATTCAAGATCAAGTCCAATAGTAATTATACAGTCAACCATAACTGACCCTCGCATCAAGCGTTTGTACAGCATTGGAGCACGGCGGCGGAGACCCAAACGACCAGGGAGGGTCTTCTCAGCGGTGCTCACCCCTGACCGGATGCAATCGTCCATGACTGCCCATATACGCATGAGCTACATACAATCATAATCAACGACGTTTAAGGCTGATATGTAAAGGCAGACGGATACCTTGTCGTTGATATCGGCTTCAGATAGACCAAAATACCGTTCATTATCATGCACGATTTGTGCGATAGTAAGCTATTTGGTTAATGGCAATCAGATACCTCCATGAAGTAGTTGAACGTACGTTGTGTTTTCTCGTGAGTGCTAGGAGACTGTTTCCAGACTCAAACGGATATGGCGGATGCCCAGGATCATTTGCTGCCGATTGAGCTGGGGTATGGTCTCCTTCGGCGGCGTTGTGTGTCTGATGCAGCCTTGCTCCATGCACCGCGCTCTTATCGACACCCTTGTAGAATAAATTCTCGTCTACTGTGACATGAGTTAGCCGCTGGCTCATAATCCAATATCAATGTTGGAAGATATACTCTTTGTCTTCTCATTTACCACAAATCCTCCACCAACGCTAACATTTATTCAACTTTTGATCAAACCCTGAGATTATAATACATACCTATAGTATTCATTAGTTGCCAAGAGTTCGCCTTCTTCGCCAAAGCACGAGAAACGCATGCCATTCGGGTGTGTCTTGAGTACTTGATCCCACCGCCACAGCATATCACGGTCCATGTCAAAGGTAATGCGTCGAGTTCCTCCAAGATGAAGAGTTCTATTTGCGAGTATAGCCTCGTAACGGGAAGAAATTGTACCCGTGTCAATAGTTTCAGGGTCTGAGCCTTCAAGTCCGAGGAGGACCGCTTGCGGAGTGTGATGCCTGTAAAATAGGATTCCCAAGGTAAATAGCGAAACATTGACATCATAGTGGGGCTGGGCTAAGATACTTACCCTTTTCCTATGTGGAAGAGCTAACGATTAGCGAAATGAAGTCTAGAAAACCAAATATGTACCCGTAGCAGCCAGCGATCCATAGCTACACATCATGCGGACCTGCACTGTTAGTTTGACACAGAAAGAAATCACGCTTTTGCACTCACAGGACTATTTTTACAGTTTTGACCTTCCAGAACGGTTCATTGAGCGTATTTGAGGGAGAGTGAAGGCTCGTACCTTCTCCAACATTTGCAACTCCTGAAGGTCAGCAATGAAGATCTTGCCAGCGCGCATTGGCCCAACTGTGTGAGAGCTACTTGGACCCACTGAGCAAGCCCAACAGCCATTCAGCCTCGGTTTACGCACTCAAACTCACTGATACAAGTACTCACCACCAATGCTGAACAAATCAAATGTAGAAATGACAGCATGACCTGGTTTGACTTTCTCCGTTTCTACAAGAGCAGAGTTATCTCTTGCCTGACTCGATATTAAAGTGTTTGTAGGATATTGTGAGGCCATCGAGTGGGATATCTTCCTGCTCCCATCCACTGGAACCGTGACATGTCGAAGAAAGTGCCGCGGTCGTGCACGAAGTGTAATGCGAGTTGTTGAAGAAATCATTATGAATAAAGGTAAAGAGCTGAGAAGAGTAGAGGGCCTATGTATGCCTGCCGTTCTGTGTTGTTATCGAGCTCAGCTGAACCTGCCAGCGAAAGGGAAAACTAAAGAACAATCGAGTCAACGGAAAGAAAATTCAATTCGGTTCAGTCACTCCGCTGCTACACTTTTTCTGGACATCCTAGAAAGGAAGGTGCTGTATTCACGGATCAGCGCTGTTCCAACATACGTGTTGTCTTCCTTCCATTTAGTCTGCCTGGGGAGAATGTCACTTTTCAGACCTGATCGCCCGCTGGACGAACCTCAGCCTCCACGTTGAATGCGGGATTGTTGTTGTTAAAGGTTTTACAGGTCTCGTTGAAACAACACATTTTTTGCTGCTCAATAGAGTACTTATCGATCGCACAAACAGAAATACAATAATCATATTGACAAGTTTTGTTCGTACGGGGCCTGAGTCCAATGAGGGCCTGACCTTCAAGCTCGTTCCCAAAGGATATAATATCGGAATATTTCTGGACGTACCCAAGGTACGTGTTTAATGTGGGTGAGCTCAGCTGTACGTCTCTTAAGTATACAGGAACCAGCTTGATTTCAATTCGAACAGTGCGGTTAAGGCGGTTCTCCGTTCGAGCAGCGACTCCGTGGCCCAATAAATTGCCATCAGTACTTGCTGACAAAATGGTACGCCGCTCGCGTCATCAACGATGAGGGAAGTGACTCAATTATTTGTCATGTGTTACACTCCACGCTAATACGTATAAGATCTACGCTCCTTGCAACTGTTCGTAACCCTTCCCTCGCCTCCTTCCCTCATGTTCCATCCTCGATATGAAACATCAATCACCTGGCTCTGCTCGTTCGCGCCAGCCCTCGTCGCCCACCACTGCTGGCTATGATCACCACTACTCCAATCTGTCTTCTTCTGTTCCTCCACGACCATCAACTCCGCTCATGTTCTCGGACAAAAGGAACGGATGCACTTCCCAGCATTCCCAATGCTTCGATCAACAAAACAAGTTTCCAAAGGCAAGCAAAGACTTTCTAAGGTCCCGCCCATCACCTTCTTCACTCTTCTTTCTTTCTTTTTTCAGCAGATAGGAATACGTGTGCGCACTATTTATTTAAGGGACACTTCATTCCCCCAGTCTCTTGCGCCATTCGCATCTAGCAGGGGACATCTTCCGTAACTGTACCAAAGTCCTTTACCAGTGTTGTTGCTATCAGCTAACTCCAATGCCGAGCTCACTTCCTCAAACACTTCCTCAAACACTTCCTTGGTTCTCTCTCTGTTCAGGTGGCTGGATCGGCTGCGATGAAACTCGCCCAGTCCGCACAACCGAGAGTTCTACACACTCAGTGAGAGATGAAGTTCGTAGAGAACTCTTCTTCCATATAGCGCTAAGTTCCACCCCCGCCGTGTTTGCGGGAGGTTAGGCCACACTGCAACTGGTTGAATTGTCGCTGTCTACCAAACATCCAGCACTGCACCCCTATAAAAAAATCGAGTTTCCTGAAGGCAGCTCGGTGAGTTTTTATTGAAGACACTATCACACTGGCACACAGCGCGTTTGACAGGTTCCACTGTTTTGATGTAGCTAGGGTGTATCGTGCACGAGGTAGGAGTTGCTTTTGAGGCGCATCAGGAAAACGTAACTCGCTACAGAGTGCTACAGAGTGCTTACAGAGCGCTCTGTAGCACAATTGAACCCGCTGATGCGACTGGCATACCTCAACTCGGTGGCAGCTTAACGCGCGTTTCGCAGGGGTCACGTACTAAATGAATTGGACACATGTCTCGGACGAAAACGCGCCACACTTCGTTTCCTGCCATGCCAAGAATTTGCGAAAACGAGCAAGCTGCATAGTCCGTTTTACAGCCGCGGAATCATGCGACAACCCTGGGCTGTGCATTTTAGAATGACATCTGATGATCATATTTAGCGTTTCGCGAAAGATGGTTTGATCAGCGAACACAACCTAGTACTTAGGAACTTTGCGGACAGGGGTCTGATGGTCCTATCCGTAATGTTACAGGCACGAAGCAGACCTCGGCATTATGTGCTTTGCACAGTAAGCGATAAGCAAATCGTGAAAATATACCTACTTGCACGCGATTGTCAGACTTGTGATTGTTGCGAACAACATATGGTGCCGTTTTATTCCATAGGTCAGCTGGACCTGGTATACGTGGTTGCCCTCACTCAGATTGGTGCCTCGAAATTCCAATGTGAGCATGCGGTAAGGATGATGGATATTGGCCTGGGCTCGCCGCAGAGCGACTAGTGGCAGTATTAACGTTAATCCATCAATGAAGTACATACTTGCATACTAACACTATGATAAGCAACGAAAGGCCCTCAGGGGATCTATCTGGATGCTTGCGAGCTCTGCGCGGCATGATTTCGCTCCTGGACGGCAGGATAGATGATCCAGCAAATCGGACAGCGTTCGGTGCCAGCGCTGATCGGTGCGGGATGATGACCGCTGACTAGTGACCAAGTTTTCACGGTGCAGATCATACTTTCCGAGTCCGAATGTCGGTCTCTGCTGGATTGTTAGGATTGGTCGTTTGTAAGATGGTCCTTAAGCTTGTGTTTTTGGTGAATGGAATCCGGGTATTTCGGGCTCAAGCTGGGCAGCAAACTCAGTGGGATTGCTAATTGGTTCTAATTAGTCTGACAGATCTGATAATTCATTAATATGTCCATGTCAACTTGTGTGGTTGCTGCCAACCTTCTTTGGACAGCCACTTTGAGCTTCGACCGTGACTTCCTTCTTTCCTACAACCGCGAGCTCAACATCCAACATAGCGAGCTCGACGCTGTCCACGACGGTCTAGACACGGATTTACGAATTAACGATCCCATTATTGTCTTTACAACCAGACCTGAACTGGTATGTAAGAATTTCATCGTCATAGGCTGCTATAACTCATTTTCACAATTTTAATTCTTGGAACAGATCATCGAATTGTACAGCGCTACGGCGATTAGAGCTCACTTGCCACAAAATCGTCTTTCCAGGCTTCGCTTGGCTCCCTAGTTTTATGCAAAGTTTTTGTTGTTGTGCAATATCACGAAAGCTTTCGCTTACAACTTGCTACAATGGCAACTCCGGTTGCTACTGCCACGCCAACCCGCGAACGAAGCTCGACCTCACAGTCAGCATCATCTCCAATGTCAATGAGACCTCAGGCATCCTCTTCTGCTGCATCAATCTCGGCCTCCGTACTGGGTCAATCTGCCAACACTACCACATACCCCATTTCTCTCGAAACACTCCTTGCCACGCATGCCAGCGCACCAAATCCAATACTCGCTGCATTGGATCAGGTTCTATCAGAGCGCAACGTCCTCTCAACTCAAAATACACAGCTTTGGAAACTTATTGAGAAGCAACGTGCCGCATATAACCAGGTGCTCAAGGAAATTGAACGCGTCCGTAGTGAACGAGATACCTACAAAACTCGGTTACAATCAGCAGGAATGAGCACTGATTTGGGAAAGAAGGAAAAGGATCGCGAGAAGGATAAGGCTAGGAGTTTGAGGTCGTCAGGATCCAATGCTACGATGTCGAGTATGTCTGTCAATGGGTCTGCTGACTTGCGATCAAGGATGGTTCGCAACCAATTAGATACCACATGTGAGTTCTTATTTCATTTCGTGCTGGTTACGTTTCCAACTACCGCCTTCCCAGCCTCACCGTCTCGTGACGACGACCGTCCCGTTACTCCACCTTGCCTCCCAGAAATTAGCAATCGTGATCCTAATCTCGAAACGCCTCAAACGCCTCAAACTACAATGTCTACGCGTCCATTTAACTCTCCATTGGTTGTGCCTCCTCGAGGTACCTCATTATCACTTGCTGCCGCATCTACTGCTACTTCCTCTAGTGGGGCCACTTCGCCAGGCTCAACTTCACAATCGAGTATTGACCTAGAGAGGCCTCCAGTGTCACGTACAACCGAATCACGACCTCCTTCACAACAGCCTCCAGCACCACCATCATCTCTCCAGTCTGTCCACTTGCCACCGCCTGTTTCCCTTCGACCAGCTCATCCTCCCACCGCTACACTCCAGCCTCCTGCACCATCCATCAACACCCTCGTCCCCCTTTATGGCTCAGCCGTATCTCCTAACAGCTCAACCACGTCTCCCATCAGTATCTCAAACACTGCATCTCAGACAGGCTTGCTCAGCCCAATGGTTGATAACTCACAACACCCATCACAGGCGTCCCAAATTTCTGCTGTTACACTCCCAGATGAGGCAAAACTTTACATTACCAGCATGGGTGAGAGCCCATTGCCAAGTCCTTCTATATACCCGCATATAGCTGGGTTTAGCGATGACGTGCAGTGTTACACTGGACAGGCGTCTCCTGCCAATAGCCTGAGCGCACCTCGGACTGAATCTCCCACGATCATGCTGACAAAGGAGCAAAGAGATGAGGTGGGAGAGTTCCTAGATATGGATGATGATGAACGTGAAGATGAGACGATAGCGAAGTACTCGAAGATGAAGAATAAGCCTCATGCAGCAGTAGAAGATTTTCCAATGCCTCCCTCGCACGGCGCTATTCATATTTCTTCATCCCACGTGCAATCATCGGATCCTGCATTAATGCTCACGCCGACACAGTCGAACCCACAGCCATCTGCGGCGGCGAGCACGCCTTCGCGACCGCACTGGCAGCCGCAGCGGGAGATGCTACAGTCCGACGATACTTCTGTTGTTATCCCTGAATCACCTCTACCTACTTCTTACTTGTCGCCGATAAATCCGACTTCATCATCCGGTACCAGTGCAACGTTCCGTGCGCTTCCTCTCTTACCAGACGACCTCGCAACGACGCGGGTCGCTGTCTCGCACTCGTCTGTAAAACCAAATGACCGTGGGAAGGAGGTTTTATCATTCGTCATTGATGTGCATCCGGGACATGGAAAAGAGTCATGGAAGGTGGAGAAGCTGTACTCAGATGTGCTTACTCTCGATAATCGTATGCGAGCTAGCGTTGGGAAGGGTGTCGGAAAGAAGATGGCGGTGCTACCAGAGGGAAAGATATGGAGGGACCATGCACCTGCGAAGTCTGATCAACGTAAGGTGAGTATAACACGCTCATCAGTGATCATCGTATCTTACACATGACCGATGCTCAGGTCGCTCTCGAGGTGTACCTCCAATCATTAGTTGATCTACCTGTGAAAAATAAGGACGAAATTATTGCCTTCTTCACTTCCGACATCGTTCGAGATACCCATAAGCCCGTCATGCAGGCTGGACACAAGGAGGGATACCTGACGAAGCGGGGGAAGAACTTTGGTGGGTGGAAGTCACGATACTTCGTCCTCCAAGGTCCAGTATTAGAGTACTATGAAAGCGTAAGCAGTATCTATCTGTCATTAACCGCAGTCATCTTATCGTGTCTCCCTCAGCGTGGAGGCGCCCATCTTGGCTCGATCGTGATTACCTCCGCCCAGATCGGGCGACAGCAGCGTACAGCTGACAATGACGACGAAAGAAATTATCGTCATGCTTTCCTCATCATCGAGGCAAAGAAAGCTCCAAATGGATCTCACTCGCGCCATGTCCTTTGTGCAGAAAGCGATGTAGAACGTGACAGCTGGGTTGACATTCTTGTACGATATGTATCTGGAACGTTCAACGATGATTCTGCCACATCCGTTTCCGCCACCCCGAGTCCGATATCTATCAACGTCAACGTCCCTCCTGGGCAGGGACTTGGATCTGCGCAACCAAGATCTAGCACGAGTTCCACTCAAGATGGTCCAATGTCCACACCTAACGGAAAGCGGTCCATGCGGACAATGTCTAAGGATGATATCTCGCGCGGTGCCGCGGTCCCCATTAGTCAGCTTGTTCAAGATAGTACCAACACGAAACTCTTTCACTCCGCACCAGTTCCTTTGGTCTCCCAGGATTCACGCCCACACTCAGCTAGTCCCACCAAGGAACTCGACCTGTCAGCTCACCACGAGCGAGATCATTACTCTGCGGAGGAGAATGCTCGGCGGATTTTGGAGCGAGGGCTACCTTCTGGGAGCTCTGAGCAGCTTTCAAACTCGTTGCCCGCATCCTCGCCGCTAGAAGGAACCAGTGGAAATCTGATGTACCTGAGAGCGAACTCTGAGCTTGGGCACTATTCGGACCTACCACGTGGTTCTCACCTCAAGCAGGAACCATTTTCACCGGAGAACAAGTTGAGGGAGCAGCGACGTGATGGGAAGTCTGTCCACCCAGCATTATCCGCTATAGCTAGTCCGACCGCAGCAAATTTTGGTGATCGTGCATCATCACCCGAACCTAGCGCTACACCTCTAAAAGGTGGTGATCGCGCAAAAATATCTGCTCCAATGAACGGAGCGCCTATACCAGCAGGATATAAGTTTGGCGGCAAGGATGCTCCTTCCGAGAGTTCCGCGTCTTCGAATGACAGACGAGAGAAGGCGAAATCGCGGTCTTTCTGGAACTTTGGACGGCCTGTGGACAAGGCAATAATCCATATCCCCAGAGCTGTCTTCGGTGTGCCACTCGAAGAGTCCATTGAGGTTGCAGAGATCGCTCGTCTACCCGCAGTAATTTTCAGGTGTATCCAGTATCTGGAGGCAAAGAAGGCAGACCAAGAAGAGGGCATATATCGTCTCAGTGGAAGCTCCGCTGTTATCAAAGGGCTTAAAGATCGCTTCAATGCTGGTCAGTTACACGATCATCTGAGTTCTGAATGAATGTCTGATCTTTTACTCGCAGAGGGGGACGTGGATCTTCTTGCATCAGATGAATATTGGGATCCTCACGCCATCGCTGGACTCTTGAAGAGCTTTTTGCGGGACTTGCCCGCCAGTATATTGACACGCGAGTTGCATCTGAAGTTCCTGGCGGTAATTGGTAAGTGCACTTGTATTTTGTTGGCCTGCCTATCCTGACATCTGTAGCAGATTTCGTCGATGCACAGGAACGCATTCGAGAACTATCCGACCTCATCGCCTCATTGCCGATTGCTAACTACAGCCTATTGCGCGCTCTCACAGCCCATCTCATACTCATCGTTCAAAACTCGTCGGCGAACAAAATGACGATGCGTAACGTCGGCATTGTCTTCAGCCCTACTCTTGGGATTCCTGCGGGCGTGTTTAGTCTGATGTTAGGCGAGTTCAACCGCGTGTTTAATGTTGACTCTGGACAGAGTGATGAAGACAACTTGGCGGAACCGAGTCGCAGGAACAGTCGACAGTATTCGGACGCTGCTGCTGATCAGCTGCTGGGCTTGTCAGGAAGAAGCTTGAATGGTATGTATTCGTCTTGGTTCATCTTCCACTTCTTACAAATATGTTTAGCTCCTTCCGACGAAACACCCTCTGAAGATGGTGATAGCATTTCCCTTCGTTCTGAAAGTGGAAATGATACCACTGAGGATGCAACCGTTGAGTCGAACTTAACTCAATCAAGTACTCACCTATCTTCGAGTCACCACCATCCGCAAGACTCGCAACAAAGTGCTGATCATATCTCACTCCTCCGATCTGAAGGAGCTTCGTCGGAGCAGCGGTCACGAGCATCCAATCTTGCCGCCAGTCGTGGCCTGAACATTGCGGTTGGCAAGAAAGGCAACAGACACAGTCGTATGATTGGCCTTCCCTCGTCAGCCCGATTACCTGTTGATGCACCATCATCCCCTATACCTTCACCAATGCACACAGCAAGACAGAGTTGACGACCTTACCCTTGTTACTTTACCCTGCGTTCGAGATCAAGGCCTGTACTCTATTTACCTATCTCGATCGTGGTCATCTGTTTTATCTATACCCTTTTCATATGTTGTTGGTCCGCCAGCCTCGTTGATTTTTTTCGTAGATACCCTGCTTCCAAATAGCGATGGACCTGCTAAAATGTCAAATGTATCATGTATCCTTGGCTGTTTGCGATTATTTGTGGCGTATAATTAGCACATGATCTTGATTTTACGCGACGCGCTCGACTCTAGATCTCATTCTTTACCTTGTCAGTCGTCAAATCTCCCATATGATGTACATCATGATTTTCTGAGCATGACCATGTTTCGCACTAAACGTGTTTTTGAGCAGGGTGGCTAACGAGCAGGCAAAACATATCCCGTTTTCCTTGTGCGTTCAAAATTTATAACCATTCCAATGCCATTGGTTCAACTTATGAAACCCCTGACTCTAGGTTTGTTTCTTTGCTACACCAAATTGCCAACATTCCAGCACATAATACATCGTCCCGGGTCACTGCTTGCCGTTCTCCAGCCAGAATTCTTGCAAAATGGGTCGAGAACCTTCAGAATAACTATTCACCCCTACCTCGGAACACAACTACACACGTTCTCAGTCTTCTATTTCCTGAAGAGGACTCACACAGGAAGTTTGACCTACAAGAAGCAAGGCTATCACAGCTCTTGCCGGACTGCCTAGATACTTCTACCTTCCCACCTACTTCTACTGCCCGTTTGAAACAGTGGAATAAACAACAGAACTCAGGATGCCTTGGCCAGGAAATTTTTGCTTTACAATCATCAAATGCCGAGGTATTTCACTGAATATTTATCGGCGGGCTGCAGTTAACCAAAACGTAGCCATTCATTGGGCCAAAGAGCCTCCAGGATATCAATGTATTGCTAGACGAGCTGGCATCTACCTCCGCATTTTCTGACAAGACTCTCCACGCGGATTATTCTCTGTCGCCGCCTCGGTCTAAATCTTCTATTCTGAAGTCTTTATTCGAATCTCTTCCTGCCCTCGATGCTGCGTATCTCACGCAGATCATTCTGAAAGATCTGAGACCCATCCTATACGCTCCCCCTGTCGCGTCCACCAGTCGCACACTTCTTGAATACAACACGAACAGCAAGTCGGTGTTAACAAAGGAGCAGTTCATGAAGACTTGGGACCCAAGTGGCTCCATGTTGAAGATGTACAGAACGCGTGCTAACATAACCGAAGCGGCCCTGTGCTTTGAGGCCGGAGGTGCGATTGCACACCCGAGGCCGCGCTGGGGTGTCCCCGTTGAAGTGCGCTCTTTCAACAATGTGGTAACTCGTCAACTAACTCAAATCATGCGAAGATACCGAAATCTGCAAAAGGCCGGAGCCCGAAACATGCACTCAATGTTCTCAGGTCAAGTAGCACTATCTGGGCGGAAACCAAGTATGATGGCGAGCGTGCACAGATTCACGTACGATTTAGCGGTCAAGGTGATCCACAAATCACAATTTTCAGTAAGAGCAAGAGGGACTCGACGCTGGACCGCGTTGCAGTACACCCGTATGTTTTTCCATCTTGCCATGTTCCCAATTCATGCGCTGAGCACGTCTTGGAAAGCATAATCATGGAGGCCCTTACTGGCTATAGTATGGGGGACATTATACTCGATGCGGAGATGGTTGCGTATTCTGATGACAGGCGCAGAATAGAAGGTAATTCTATTCTTCGTCTGACTGTAGCATCTACACAACCGAATTTATTCCAGAGTTCTGGCATATACGTGGCTTAATAGCGCGCACTGCTGTGGGTGCCCGGGCGGGCGGATATCGAAGGGGTGAGACACAGCATGATTCGCGCACACAGCATGTATTTCTTCCATGCTTGTGACCCTCAATTCACTCACAACTACAGAGACTCTTGCCCTTCACTCCATTCGAATTCGTCAACGGCATCCACGTTGCACCTCGCACTCGTTTTCTTTGATGTCTTGCAGGTGGGCGCGGCTTCCATGCTGAACGCACCATATTATACGCGCCGGTCACTACTTGAGAGCATCATCACCCTGGTTCCAGGGCGTTCTATGTTGGCTGATCGGACAATTATCATAGACGGACAGGTCCAAGAGGCTGAAGGGCAAAAGAGGTTGAGGGAAACATGGGCCAAGCGTATTACTGAATGTGAGGAAGGATTGGTACTCAAGGCTTCAGACAGTACTTATGGAGATTGGAAACTCCCGTGGGTTAAGGTACGCCAACAATTCATCGACCCGTAGCCTTTTTTTTCTGAAAGAGATAAACAGCTGAAAAAGGATTATGTCCCTGGATATGGTGATACCATAGACCTTGTCGTAATTGCTGCTGCTTGGGAGAAAGACAGAGCTAGAGAGCTAAGAGGTGTGTTTTATCTACGGAACCTTACGGCTATGATGATGAACCAGGGCTGTTTAGTATCGACATCAACTCTAACGACTTTCTACATTGCCGTCCTAAGCAACTCGTCACAAATGAACATTGATGTAAGTGCAGAAATCATCATTGTCATGCGGCTTGATATGCCTCTCTTAGCCTGGTTGCAAACCTCACTTTATTGCATACTTCACTGCCTCATATGGTTTATCCCGTGAACAGCTTGAGGAATTCAATTTCTGGATACGCGCAGATGCGGTTGATGGGCCCCAGGTGATCTATAAGTGCTAGGGCCCAGAATTATACTGAACACTGAATTCCCAGCCGTCTGTTGATGAATTATGCTACACGTACAATATGTTACAAACGTTGCCAAAGCCATCTGTGTTCGTTCGGAACCCAATTCTGGTAGAGTTGTATGGTGCGGGTTTTACCAAGGCGCCACAGAGTAAGGTAGGTTCTGTCCACACCTTGTAGTTGCAGTTCACACTTACAGATAATCCAGTACTACGAGCTCCGCTTTCCACGCATAACGAAGCCCTTCCGTCCGTCTGAGAGGTCCTATATGGAATGCCTCACCCTTCGAGACCTGTGGGCTATAGCTCTCGAGGCGGTTGGGCGTGAGGCCCATGATGCCACGAAATACAAAGATCTGGATGAATGGGGAAGAGTATTGTGGGGGAAGCTGGGAGACGAAACTGCCGAGGAGCAAAGAAGAGAGCTCAAAAGACAACGGTCCATTGCATGCTGGGAAGAGAAGCTGGAGAACATCGATCGTGAAAGGAGCAGAAAGAGAAGGAAAGAGGACCTGGAGATGTCCCCATGAGCAGTTTACGCACTGCACAGATGCATTATCTACGATGATGGTATACGATTTTGTAGATTGACTAATTGTAAGTTACATATACTAAGGTTTGTATGGAAAGTCAGACAACCGTGCTCACATTTGTAAGCGTTTTGGTCACGTGAAATCCCATTTATGGCACAAGCTTCTGAAAGACTCCTAACACCGTAATACCATTCAAGTTGATATCTAACATATGTATCTACGAAATGTTTGGTTCCGAAGATTAAGAAGTTGGACAATATGAAATGATGATCGTACTCAGTTGATTCTTCTTTCTGCACTGGTTGCTTGGTGTACTTCAAGCACTAGTCATGTGTCAATAATAATGTGTTTTCTCCAGCTAACAAAGCATCAAGATATAGTAAACTAATACAAGGACAAGTATAATGAGCGGAGGTCACCATTCGTCTGCATCTTCGATGCTCTCATTGTCAGAAAAATCCCAAATTACCAAGCCAGTATGATTGAAGTCTGGCTGTTCCAAGTCAACGGGACCATGCAGTGGAACATCAGGTTCGTCTGCATCAGCTAGAGCATCCAGCTCACTATGATGGGAAGCACCTTCACGGATGTCAACGAATGATTAAATTGAGCAGAAATCATACCCCATACCTAATCCTAACCCGCCACCCACCCCACCCATATAGTAAGGCCCATTTGTTTCCTCACAAAAGGGCAAATCAGTGCATCCCTCAAGTAAAGGCAATGCGCCATCATTGTCGGCGTCGGCCTCATTCAGTGATAAAGTGGGTGGTAGGTTGTCGGCAAATTGCAGGGCAAATAGTAAGTCCCTATAAACAGTCCACACAGTCGAGCGCGTGACCTCAGGGCTCCCCATCCGACCATAACATTGCTGAATAAAGTCCCCAAGTGTGGGTGGGACAATGTCGAACACGGGATGAGCAGATTTGATGTAAAGTTCACGGACGCGATTCACACCATCATGGTCTATGGTGATCTTGAAATCTAATGCATTGAAGTCTTCGGGGGAGTCGTAAATGAGGCTCGGGACACCATGCGGGAGTATCTGATAGAAGGTCAGATGATGCCACTGACATTAAATGTACGTGCCTTATTTCGATCACGTCTCTTGGCAGTATTATTGACGTGGTCCCGATACCCATCTAATTCTCGCTGCAGCCAGGGTATAAATACCCAGCGAAATACCATACTAAGATGCACGAAATTATATTTATCACATAGTAAGACTAAGATGAAAGATACGAACTTTTGGAGAGTATTTCCGACGTCATACCAACCCTCGTTGACACCGTGATCAAGAAGTGTCTCAAAGCCCGGTGTGAAACGTCGTCGTAACTGCGACCAGGTGATTTCGGGCATGACATTTTTTTTGGAACGCATCCAGCGGTGCTGGAGCGTTCCTCGAAGGTTGGGATCGTATTGCTGACGAAGAAGAGTCTGAGCATTCGCAATACCGAAGTTTTCGGTACCTAAATCACTCTGAGTAATGAGTGGCATGTCTATAGCAGTACAATATTAGTTGGTGTGTTTATGTAGGATGATGATGACTTACGACCGAGTTCTTCAATGGTATCGAGGTAGTAGGATAAAATGAGCTGTGGATTTCTGTTAGAATGCCATACACGTATCCACATAATGCGCCCAGAAAATGGCTCGATCCCAGTATGGAGACCAAGACCGAACCTCAACCATTTGTCATGTTGGTCTACCGCAAATAAATCATTCACGCCGGCTGCCCAGAAGCGCCTCCTCTTGAGGCACCTGGATTTACGTTCACGTACGAGTTCAGGCTCGTAGACAGCGAAATACGAGGATACTACACTCCTTCAACTATCAGTCAGTTTATAAACAAATGCAGAAGGAGTAGACTGGTACGCGACCTCGAAACACTCATATCCCTTTCATGGAACAAGAGACTGATCACCTCTCGGATTCCAGCCTTCGGATACATGTGACGGAGATCGATCATAGCGTCCCTGATAGACTCTATGCTATGGCCTTGCTGGCGTGTCCGTAGGAGGCCCATGCCTTCCCGAATTTCCCTCAACTTGGTGAGCCTAAATAGATGAGTTAGACGGTAATCCAAGTCATATTCTAACACAAGTGTACATACCCAATACCATAACGTTCTGTGTCGATATGTTTGTCCCGCAGAATGCGGACCATGTTCCTGTCAGTCTGACGTGTCTTCCACAGCCGGAGAATGTGGGGCGCAATCTCATCTAGTGGCGCTAGAAAAACTGTTGTCAGACTTGGACGCACATTGAATGTAGAATGTAGACATACGGGTGGGTTTGTATTGATTAGGCATATTGAATGGGCTGCAGAGGTTGAGCGTCATTAAATACTGTTCCAGCATACCTACGAAGTGTACTTACAAATAATGATCCGCACCAAGACTGCCGCCATACAATATCCGCATGAGGACTGCCACAGTTGCAATGCCATGGAAGTCTGTATGAAGCCCTAGGAGTCCAAGGATTTCTGCAGAATCAAGAATGCAGGTGAGTCACTATATTACTGAGCACGGTGCTGGATTGCCAGAAATACAGACCACTCACCAATACCACAGGCTGAAACGGAACCTCGATCACCTCGATCACCATCAGAAGTCTCTCCTGTTCCTGCTGTGGTCATCTCTGCAGATGATGATCAACTCAGATTGGGTGCGTCGTTGAAATGTGTCTCCCGATTAGCGCAACACGAGGAGAAGGTGAGTGTTCTGGATCCGAGATAGGGATCCGAGATAGGGATGCATTGCTTATTACAAACATCGGATACAGTAATGGGAATGAGCCGGCTGTAATTCATCAAGTCACGACTCACCACTTCTAATGTAAAGTCGAGAATCAAGTCCCTTAGGCTTGGAGGTGGAACTATAGTGGTGTGTACAGTGTCACATTCAGAACACAAAATACATATTAATGTGTCTATTAACGTGTCTCCACCAGGTGAGTATTGCAGGTATTGCAATCAACATTCTAACATAAGGTATCGCGGTGTCCGGTCTTGCAGCATCAGTCTGATTTGACATGAGACTCACCGGTCTTATGGTGTCCGGACTTACACCATCAGTAGAACCATCAGTAGATGCAGTATAGTGAGTTACAATTCAATTCTGTTCCCAAGTATTTAAGCTGTCTAATCTCAGTATCTTCTCCCCATTCTCCATGGCGTCTCTCGAGGTATTTACGCAATTCACTGAAGATGCTATTGCGCAAGAAGACCGTGTATGCCAACGCCCCTCATGTGCTGCCAAAATCCTGCAAGGGAGAACCTTGCCACTATATTGCCACAGTAGTCCATGGGCAACCTGGACGGTTTGTTTGTGGGGCATGTTACCAACGCTACCAGCGCAAGGCTGCCACCGGAGTACGGCCCAGTGGAGTAAGACTCGCAGGCAGACATTCTCCTGACCTGCAGGATATTCGGCAGTCTGTAAATGCTGCGCAACGATCTTGTCAGTAGTTTCCCTCCTTTCCCTCTTTGTCACTACCAGCTGAGCAATTTAAATGTCTCAGCGTCCATACAACCGCCTCCTGTGGTTGCAACGTCCTATGGACGCAATGCACTTGCAGGGCCCAAGGTAGTTATCCCGTCCAGCTGGAGTCAGAATTCCCGTCCTCAGCCCGTCTACGCTGCTCCAATTCCTCAGCGGCAATCTCACTCTGCCATCCATGCTGCTCCAGTTCCTGGCTACTCTATGAATCACGCACAGTATGATGCGCAACGAGATCACTGGGCCAAGAAAGCGTACTCTACACCTCCTGCAGAGACCATCAGCTTAGAGCTTTCGGCAGTTCGAGAGGGTGGCAACAAGAGGAAGGGTGGTCGTGGAATTGGGTTTGGGGTACGTCATATTTAACTAGGACTAGGCTGACCAGCAGATCTTTGACTAATATCCTTTCAGAACATCTGTGAGGGCATGAAGGATGTTGATGCCCGAATCGATGCACCTGGCCTTGTTGCGCTTGCGCGTGATACTATCGGACCAAAGATCGAGGCCTTTGCACCAGGATTTCTGTGGCGCCAAGATAAATTCATAGTTCGTGATGGAGCCTGGGTTGATTTGGCAACACACCCTGAAAATGTGCCATATTTTTACTCACAATGCTTGCATCCTTCTCGCAAGGGTTCGCGTGCTATGGCATTCAAAACAAGACATTTTGTGGTATCCGTTGTCGTGCCCATGGCTCAGTGGAATGACTACGAATCATGGCTCGATAAAATTGAAGAGGTTCGTGCTTTGCTGTCGAATACAATATATTATTAACTCTCATATTTAGGAAGAACTCAATCGCCGCCGCTGTCCTGCTTCACCAGTCGTTACCTCACTATTTCACACTGTCAGCACAGTCGCTGCATCATCTGAAGTGTCTTCTTCTCGCTGCCACCGTCCTGCTTCGCCAGTTGTAACCTCACTATTTCACACTGTCAGCACAGTCGCTCCATCATCTGAAGTATCTTCGAAGAGGCTATTTCATTCTAGGACTCAGAGTACTAGCAGCAGCCTTCCTTCATCACCTCCTCACAAGAAACCTGCACCAAACTTTTGCTCTCCTGATCGCGAACGTTTGAGGGATGTTTTACAGTCTGGGGGCACTGCGGACTTAGATGTCCGCCAAGGCAAGTGGAAACATAATCTATCATAGTATGTAATCTAACATGTATTCTAGTCCTTCATTTACAGAACGAAAACATACATTTCTTTCCTATCCCTAAGCGCCCCTTGTCCGAGATTTTGGACAAGCCACAGTACCACGCATTTTGCTTGGATCCTGAGGCCTGCTTAAACGGCCAACTTACCATTGATATCTCCTCAGACAACATGCTGGGTGCTGGTGGATTCAAGACGGCACACCCTGGTTGGCTGACGCTCTTTGCAGCTCCAGAGTCGGGACTTGGTTCATGCCCCCGCGAGAAAGTTGCCGTAAAACGACCTTTTCACAAGATCTACCCTCCAGGAAGCAGCAGGGCCCCTGGAAAGTATGTTATTGGGCGGTATGTGGTGGCTGATGAAATTCCGAAGCTCTTTCGAGAAGCGAATGTGTTGTATTGGGCAGGCCCACTTTTAGAATTCGCCTATAACTACATTGATCACTGCATTGCTCGCTCAACCGATCCTCCACCATTTACAATCCCTCGGTTGCGCTTCGTTGAAGCAGGCCTTGCATTGTCATACAGTCAGGCGCCATCTGACTCTAACCAGAAGTCAAAAGGATGCCCCCCTCGTGCTGCGTTTCTGCTTGAGGAACTGATCGGCGATGACGACAACAGGAACTTCATGAAATACATCCACAATATGGATTGTAATCCACTGCTCGATGAGGACGAGTTTGGCTATGACATAGCCGCTTTTTTGGCTTGTACACAGCACATCCAGTACGTCAAGACTGGTGGTTTGGCTTTTATATCGGATTATCAGGGTGCGTGCCACATTTCGATATTCTACATTGATATCGGCATTGAAATTTTATGTTCAAGGTGATGCTGAGATTCTGACGGACCCTCAAGTCCTAACACACCCGTACGTGATCTCTAATTTCAGACAAGCACGCAGATACTCATACTGAAGAACTCTAGTTCGGTTAATCAAGGCAAGGACACATTCGGCGACGGCAACATAGAAAACGAAGTCAGTATGTTCGAGAAAAAGCATGTTTGTAATGACTATTGTACATGGAGTGGCTTTGGACTTGCACGGTTGCCAGCAGTATTAGAGGAACCAGAGGCTAGCCAGTGAACAAAGATTTGATTGGGAAATGTCGTGTATGATATATAGAATGTTTTTTGTTTGTATACCGCTGCAATTTTAGGGGTTGGCATTGCCGACATCAACCTTGCTCAGTTGTTTATTTCGGATGAAAACGGAGAAAGTGAAAAACCGTGTATTTATTTTACTAATTTAGGACGGACGATACATGTTGAACTTCCACACACGTGACCTGTGTGGAAGTTCAACATGTATCGTTTTTCACGCTTACCGATCTCCTCCGTGTTTGTTTGTATACCGCTGCAACATATCTTTGAGGTGTTCGGAGTCTTTTTGATGCACATGACCAAAACGCTTACAAATGTGAGCACGGTTGTCTGACTTTCCATAGGTTTGTCACTACAGATGTTCAAAACATTGCATGACATAAGCAAGAATGGGGGTTGTGAAGAAGCACTGATCAATTAGGATCAACTGCAAATTGACGGTCCCGTCATGCTGACGGATATGCAATGGATCCTGATTATTCCTGCCACAGCTCGCGTCAATATGTTCGAATCAGAATTGCACCAAAGCAAGTTGATATTGATCAGGAGGGTTTCAAATATTCAGAATGCATATACTCTATGCCAACAAGTTGGATCCCAGCCTGACTCAGACTCAGGAGGATTTAGTTCGAAGCTGATGAATTTGGGGGTCGGTGGCATGTCCCATCGCCTTCTTACAACAACACAGAGCCCATGCGTATCACCCTGCATCTCGATTCTTCCAAATTCACCCACCCAGGCTTCAAGATACTCAAGCTGCCGCTCTCTCTTATCCTTATCACGCTGTGAGGTTCATCCACGAGTAGGAAAGAATCGCGGCGTCCGAACTGGGTTGGATGCCCACTGTCCAGCCACGGGATTTATTGATTCTTGAACACGTCGGGGAAAAGTGCGTTTGAAAACTAACCTGTCAACTCTGCGCAGCCTCTAGACATTCGGCACATACATAAACACTCTGCTCTGAGCGTCTCACCCCAAGCTACGCTCCGAGTCGGTTCAGCCCAACTACAGCCAGATCGTTTCGGTGTACATGTACAGCAGCATAGACGAAGCTGGCCATGTTTGCGGTATTTTTTCAAGGTTTGATGAATCATTCCCATCGTTACCGATGATGCATGCTAGTGCATCGTAGGAGGACCAGTTGAGGACGGTCCATGTTTGCCATTGGAGTCCCTTTTGGCCGTGGAACAATCGTAAACCACATCCCATCTTCATTGTTTATCGATCATGTCTCATGTTCCCCAATATATCGTCCACTGTTCCTTGACTCGTGCTCGTACCACTCAGTCGTGTTTTGCTCATTATTCCATGGATCCTGTTCCACACATCCACATTCCACATTCCACATATCCACAGGTCCACACTTTGGTCTTATATATACCCTCCATGGATTCCCTGATACCGACATCAACCCTTTCCCATCTGCCCACCATCTACCTCAATCAGACATGTTCTTCCCTCCTCCCATCAAAGGTCACCTTCCAAAGCTGCCTTTCAAAAACATGGAGGAACTTGGGCTCGAGCGGCTGTCCTGGATTACAGGATATGATATCGGAAAACACGTGAGCACGTTACACGTTTGTACTGAACTTCAAGCCAACTCTTTTGTGTCCAGGAATGGGTCAAGCTCGAAGGTTTAGATTGCGACGCATCCTCTTACGATCAAGACGCGTGGAGCAAGCTGGATCAAGGACCAACAGACCAAGGTTCGGGCGGGAGTAACTTTGATGTCTATGTCTCTGAAGCTAACGGGTGTGTTGCAGGATCTCATCCAATCCATTTTGGATACCACTGGATGTTCTCCCGGTGGGCAACAGCCAGAACATGTTCGGCAAGGCGTGGTGTGTTCTAAATGTTGCTCCTGCATCTCTGTCGTTAACCTCTGCCCTTCTAGAATATCTTGCTCAAAGGGGCGCTAGGAACGGGCAAGAATACCGTTGCTCGTGCGATCTGCAACATGCTCAAACGCCCGATGTTTGACATTCGGGTGAACGACATCCCATCTCTTGGCGATGTGCAACCTTGGGCCGCCAAAGTAGCATCAGTATGTATGCATCTTCATGTCGTAATACGTCTCTGACGCGGTGGCTTAGCTTGCGATCCAGTGGAATGCGGTGGTGGTCGTAGACCGCGGGGATGTACGTATCGTCTCTCAAAGTGTCCTTTGTATCCCTTCTGAAGACACGTCGCACAGTGCTTCATGAAGTCTAAATCTCCAGTCAATCAAGTCTGTTGTTGATTGCTAGATCTTTTCTGTTGTATGGCTCATTTTTATGTCAGGAACGCATCAACACCGTGGTTAAAGAATTCGAGTCGCCGGGTTGCATCTGTCTGTGGCCCTCTGTGTTTGCAGGCGAGCATGTTACTCTAACCAGGCAGTTTTCCGCTAGTGCGTGTTCCAGCTATCTGACTTGATTGTATTACTGACGTTCCCCTGTCGCAGCCATCAATTTCCCCGATCTCGATCTGGCAGCCCGTCGCCAACGTTGGCTACAACTCTTTGGCCGAGATGACCTGGTGGCAACTTTATCAAGCAGCGGGCATGCATTCGCCGCTACTGTGAAGGACAGAGAGACGTGGACCTTTATTCGGGAGATCGAGAAAATCTCTTGGTATGAGCTTGATGGTAATGTCATGTCTGACGCTGGATGACACGATGTGGTACTGATGGTGCTTACAGGAGCAGACATTGAAAATTTCATGAATTTAGCACGAAGCTTGGCTGAGTAAGTTGGTTGATGTATGCTAATGAGGACATCTAATCAGTGTCGCATAGGGGACAAAATCCAACTCCTCAGCACGTTATGGCCACTCTCAAGGAGTGGGGAGTGCCTCTTTCTGTACGGAGCAAGGTGGCACGGTTTTTCGCGCTTCGTGAAATGGATTATCCCCGACCCTAATCCGTATGAATATCCTGTTTATGGCCCATGAAATACTAGTTGAATGTTGAACGTTGAACTTGGACAACAACATACGTATAAGCATGTACATTAGAATCAGACTTTGCGGTAAACGAATAGATACCATCGTCGACCCAGCTGTTGATGCATCGCATTCTCAAGAACACGGTGAAGATGTGTTGTTTGTTTGAAATATGTACTTGCCGCCTCAACTGTAATAATTATAGCTATCTCCCGACAGAATTCGGTCACTCCACTGTAGTCATGGATCCTGCCATAAGTTATAACAGATGCATAGGGACTAAACAAATTAATCTTAAAGCGTTCATTCCACTCCCAGTATTAGTCCTGAGTCCTTCTTTCTATGTACACCCATGTGTCTCGCAAGTTGATCCGGCCTCGCGAAAGACTTTCCACACCCATCCTCGAGACAAGGGTAAGGGCGTACACCCGTGTGTGTTCGTAACTAGAAACATGATTTGATTCAGAAGCTAGACCTACAATAACCACAAAATAGCCCACATGTTTTGACAGATTCGACGACTCAGCGAAGGCCCTGAAGAAAGACAATGAGTCAGTACTCCAACGTCAAAAGGAAGAAACCCATACTTTTCGCAATACTTGCACTTGAACGGCTTGAAGCCATTGTGTGTCCGCTTGTGAATCGTCAGTGCACCCGTAATAGCGAACGCCTTGCCGCACCCTGGGAAATCACAGACGTATGGCTCTACGGTGCATAATGAGCTGACCGTCGAACGACAGAAAACAGAAAGTACAAACTCTCTTGGGTGTGCCTCCGCATATGCTGCTGCAGTGTAGCCGTTTCCGAGAAATGTGCATTGCAAATTTTACACTTAAATGGCCTATGTCCAGTGTGCGACTGCATGTGCCGCGCGACTTTTTGTTTACTTGAAAATCCTTGCTTGCCATTCCGAGAACAACCCTCCCAGCAACACTCGTACTGCGCTTTCCCGCTGCCGATGTGGCTAAGGAGTATGTGATTTGTAAGGTCATCAGGGGAAGGGAATGTTTGCGTGCACCCGCTCCATTTACAGGGTTTGATGGCGTCTGTGAGCTCAGAGTCTGGCGAATAGGACTTGTCCCGAGGTGAAGGATAGGAAAGGGCGTCTGTGGGTGATTTATCACGGGTAATATTTTCCGTGCGAGTTGGAGGTGTTTTCGGTGGTGGTGCAGTCCGCACCGTCGTCGAATTCGGGAAGGGGTAATCAATACCAAGATGATCTTGCATCAAATGCGTGGTAAGAGCGTCAAGGACAGTATCCGTAAATGCAGTTGTCGAAGAGCTTGAAATTGTTTCTGTACAGGGCAACATAACGCAGTCTCCCCAGTGGCACGACAAAGAATTGGGGTCAAATGGTTGATTCCGGGGAACGTCTGAGCATTCCTGCTGAGGGGCTGATTCCTTCGCTGAATTTTTTGGGCGAAGATGGTCCAAGTTGACATGTCCGACTAGCTCCATGAAGGACGGAAATGTAGCCTTGCAGTCCGCCCATAGACAAGTGAACATGTCCGGTGAGAAATGAGGCAGGTGTTGTGGTAGGCCAACAGGTGTAAATTGAGTAGCCGCGGCCGCCTGGGAAATGTGTGATGAAGAAAACGCTGAGCTAGTAGATGACACAGGGTATTGGGGAGATACGCCACCCAAAGGCCGGGTTGTGTCACTGTGTTCTGGCAAGAATTGGGACAGATATTGTTCGCTGTAGCCGCTCTCGTCGCATCCACACAAATCATTTGTTGAAGGCTGTGGGTTCCAGTTTAACTGTGTGAGGCTTGGGTCAAGGGACTTTGGCTGAGACAGATAAGAATGGTAGTCGGTGCAACATTGCAGCTTGAAGTGAAAGCAATTAGAAAGCGCGCGCATGCACAAGATCAAGCGTACTACCAATTCTTCAAGACCAGAACAATTACCGCAGTCCTCATCGGGGAGGCATGCAGTACTGTCACAGATTATGTCACCATCAACGACATGGCAACTAGGCTCAGGGTGGGTAGGATCGTTACAGGCGACGACGACACACTGGTCAGTGCACTGCGAAGTCATCTCTAGTATGGGGCATGCCGCTTCTTTGCATTGAATCATAGACCCTTGTGGACAGTGGGCGCACGGCGGATACAGCTGGTGCATTGATGAATCTCCACAATCCACACCAGCGTCAAACCCTGGAAGGTCATAAGGGCGGAATGAATTATCATGGTCCAGGAGCTGCATGGACAGATAAGTGTTCCTCGTCCGCAGGTCGGAAAGCTTGTGATAAGGTGTACTGATCGTCAGCGGCGCTGATGACGAAGGGCCAAAGGGATTTTTGTGTGGTGAATACCTGGAAAAATAACGAGTTAGAGAAAGGGAGACGTTCCCTTGATTGACTCGATGTGTGATTGCGGTGTTTTCCATCGTGAGCTTTATTAGTTTGGTGACTGTGGCGGTCCTCCTCAACGTTAGTGGTACGGTATCAAGTCGGTCTCGTGACCAAAGACTGTACGTAGCACAAAATAATATTTGTATGTGCCTTTGCTAAGTATTTTATTTAAGAATTTTTGCTTACGTGCCCGAAAGCTCATTGGTCAAGGTCATAATAATATTCTACTTAGCAAAACCACCAATTTAGGAATTCGAATATTTTTGAACTCGTTCCATGATCCAAAACCAGTAAGTACTTTGTACACGCGTAGTATCTGCTGTGAGATGGAAACTCCAACTTCGAGTGTTACAAGTAACGGACTACCTGCACATGTTGGTAAATCTCTACGCGCGAATTGGGAATCGCAGACGGAGCGCTCAGGCTTGGCTCAGGCCGATGTCAAGGAAACAGATCAAAATTTAACGACAGGTCAAGTATATCCAGAAAAGGGGTCCATAGACATAAAAAACCAATGACAAGCAAAGTGGTTAAACAGCATAAGTAGCAGCACAGCACAGGTGTAAAAGCCCGTCAAAGTTACCATATATCAACAGTGAGCATCTCAATGCCAGAAGTTTCCCCAATATCTACACTCTGGCTGGCTGCCCCTGCTTCCGAGCGCACCTCTCCACCAGCTCGTTTGACATGGCTTCTAATGCTTCCATCGCCCCAAGGGCCTCAAGGCCATGGGTCTTGCTGTCGGCGGACGTAGTAGCAGAAGTTCTCGGGGGTGGGTGGATAAATGTGTTGTAACCAGGTTGTTCTAACACCATTTCGGCAAGCTCTCGGAATGGTGGGATGTCTTCCGATGCATTATAAGAACCCAAAATCGGAGCGGCAGTCAGTCCAGTAGTCATTCGGGTGGGTAGTACTCGCCCTGAGTTCTCCTTCAGTATATGCAACTTTTGTGAGAAGGAATGGATTATACCTAGTCTCTTCGCTACGTCGTATCCCTTGAGTCGTTCCTTATCAAATTCAGGGTTGACAGAAGAGCCCTCCTCCAAAGCAAGATAATCAATGCGTTTGTCGATGATAAAGCGGTCGTTCACTGTCCATGGCGCGTCGTGTAGCACTTCGTCTACCCAGCGACAGTGCCGCATAAGTTCGCAACGCTCGAGATGTGAGAAATGAGGTGTAGCATTGTGAGCTCGACACTGCTCATCCGAAAGTACTCCGACAATAAGATGTACAGAAGGGAATGAAAGTTTCGCTTGACGGAGCTGGTGCGCATGCCTTGGATGAATTTAAGTGATCGTACAGCGTCCACTAACGGCGTACTCACCCAGCTGTTAGCACATCGAATATACCGTCAACATACACTCGCAGCGTTATGTGGTCTCGTGGGTATTTTCCTACACTAGACGCATTGAGCGCATTCTGTACATATGCTTGTATCTCCACAGGACTGAGTGCCACCGTGTTGAATCGTTCCCTAGCAGCATCAGACGGGGAAAGTTCATAAGTAGTCAAGGCTGGAATATGATGCAAGTCGGCAATGCTGGACTCCAAGGAGCGCTGACCAGGGTTAGAGATGACATCGTAGTCCTCGTCGCTCAGGACAGACGAACTATCCATGATGGGGCAAGTGGAATCAAGACCGTACGTACGCAGTGGCCTGGGCTGGCAAAAATGCGAGACACGAGGCCATTTTTCCTTCTGCAAGGAACATCGAAGTACTTAAAACTTGTCCCTACTTCGTGGGAAGTTTTAAATCGCTAACCTTAGCTAGTCTAACGGCAGGCCATATGGCCTGTTGTCCTGACATCTCTCTTTCTCTGACACTCCACACTATCATCCAGAGCGATGTCCATTTTTTATGCTTCTCCCGTCAAGTGGAACAATCGATTTCAAATCAGTCGATCACTTTTCATGCAGCCAATGGCGGTATGATACCAGGCAAGAAGGCAGACCCTTTGTTCTCCTCATACCACTTCCAATCATGAGCAATCAATACCTGCACTCTCGGAATTCCCAGCAGCAACCGGATCCTTGCTATATTCTCCACCGCTTTTTCCTTATCTCCATGCATGCACCTGACGCGACCTGAAGAATCAATACTGTGTGCAACCTCTTTCTCGCCCGTGATCAATCTGTAGTCGTGAGCGGAATCTCCTCCAAGGAGAATCCACGCGCCATCTGAGGTGGTGCGCGCAAGTATGTTGATGTGTCCTTTGATGTGTCCTATAACGCTAACATGATAGGTCATATGTCCCGAACGTTCCACACGACAAACCTGGCGCATCAATCACATACATGCTTCCATCGCCGAAATAATCCAATGCAAGCGAAAATGGTCCAATGGGGAGGCTGAAGTCAGATAGAGGAAGAAACTTGGTGCGCTCATGCGGAAGAGCGGTCGAAGAGAAGAGGGATTCTGGGTTCATAGGATATCCTGAAGTCAGGAGCTCCCTGCACCCTTCTCCCACAACAAATGTAGCGTTGGTGAATGGCTCATGGTCCCCGATACTAACAAAGAACAGTCAATTTTTTTGGACCCCGTCCTGGATCTGCCAGCTCTTGCTGACACTCACTGGTCCCAATGCAAATGGCTGATGATAACAGTTTCAACCTGATCGGGGGAAATGCCTCCCTTGATCAACGACTCTGCGACTGTCTGGTTCACAACAGGGGCGAACCCCATGGTCTTTATGCGCTCCTGGGACAGAGGGGTGTATCCCTCGAGGTCGCGCCGTATACCTAAGTCGAAGACAACCCGTGACTTGGTCTTGGAGTGTTGTAGTGAGAAGGCAAGAGATGGACACGTAATAGACTCTTCCTGTGAGCTGCCGTCTACAACCAAATTACAGGGGATGCGAACAGTCCCTCCCTCAAGGGCTGATACATACATGAAAGGTTGATCTACACTAGGCGGAGGAAGCATTGTCAAGGTGGAGTGGCAGTATGCTCGCACATATGATTTCCATTTATATATCCTCTTGGAGCATTACGAATCTTGGGAAGTATTGGGACCTATTTGGGGGTCTCCGCTCAGCGCTCAACATTCAATTCCCGCAGCTTATCTTCAGCACTTATGCTGTGCCGAGCGCACGCGTCTGCAACGAATGACGCAATGAAGTTACCGCAGAGGGAGTGCAATGTCTTTTAGTAGAATGATGCTTGAATGATGCTTGACTGGTATGTTATCTCTTCAACAATCATGCTTTTACTGGGATAACTCCAGGGTAGAAAGCTGGTCCGCCCTTATTTCCCCATACCAAGGAACGTCATGGGCAATCAGCACCTGGACCTTCAAATTGCTGAGCAATCTCCTGATCCTCCGGATATTCTCCAGTGCTAATTCCTTGTCTACGTGGATGCATCTAAAGCACCCATTGACGTCGGTGTAGTGTCCGATTTCTTTTTCTCCTGTGATCAATCTGAAGTCTCCTGCAGAATCCCCCCCGAGAAGGATCCATGACCCTTCAGCAGATGTACGCGCCAGTATGTTCACGTGCCCCCCTATGTGTCCTGCATACAGCAAGATGATCAGAATGCCAACGAAAGGGTATACAAGAATGCACCGACCTGGAGCATCTACTATGTACATGCTTCCGTCTTCGAAGAAGTCGATAGCATTTGGGTATGGTCCAATGAATAAATTCATATCTAACTCTGAAAGAAATCTGGTTCTCTCGATGGGGATGGCAGTTGATGAAAATCCGGCGTCTTCTGTCACAGGATAACCTGTTGCAAGTATTTCCTTGCATTGTTCACCGACGACGAAAGTAGCGTTCTTAAATGGCTCTGGATCACCGACACTGGCGTGGTTGATCAGGCAGAATCTTCCAAGAAGGTCATACTCACTGGTCCCAGTGAAGATGACTGATGACGACCGTGTCAATCTGTTCTGGCGATGTCCCACCTGCTTTCAAGGACTCTGCTACGTCTTGTGGAACTTCTGGCTGGAAGTCAAAATGTTGGATGCGCCGCTGCACTGCGGGAGGCAGGGCAAGTATGTCACGGCGTATCCCCAGATCAAAAACCACTTGATGACCACTTTCTGAGTGGCGAAGCAAGAATGCAAGTGAGGGACTTCGAATGACATCCGTTGGGGATGATCCGGCGACAATATTCTGTAGGGGCACACGTAGACTGCCTGCTTCGAGGGCAGAGACATTCATATAAGCTTGATCTGCTGCTGGGGAGGGGAGAGACATGGCCGTTATCTTGATAAACAGCCTGAGCACTGAGATATACATAGACGAAGCTTTCCTACCGCGTTATGGTTCTTCCACTTCACGGGTCCCCGTGATCATCTGACTCTGATCTGCCAAAGGATGCTTTGATGTAGAAGTTGATTTAATCATCCGACCGACGCACTTGAGTGTGGCTCCTGAGCGCTCGCTGAGCGGCAATATCGTACGGAGGCAGGACGCGTCCGAAGTCACGTTCTTCCAAAATCAATCTTCTCTCGGTTCCGCGTTGAACGTTGATCACGTACGTATAATATTGTCAGCAGCTTTGAGTCAGTGAATCGAGCTATTAATTACCGTTGACCCCTACCTAGCAGACACCCCCGCATCACCACCCCGAGTCACAACCTTGTCCCTCACCCACTCAAACTTTCCGAAGAGTCATCGTATCTCGTATACGATTCATGGCTCCAGCGCAATCAGATTTATGTCGTCTCACTGGCAAAGCGCCAAGGAACCACCAGCATGAAAGCGTCTGGTCTAGGTTGCTGTTTGCATGTTCAATGCTGATATGCAGCCTAGTAATTATTTTACTAGTGCTCTATACGTTTTGCGACTCCGCTTCCTTGCCAATCTGCCATCTTCCTCGTCTTTGGCTTTCACGTCCATGTAATGGGCTTTCCAAGTACCCATCTCTGGGTGTTGATTCTGCCACATGCCCTCAGTGGATGGCTTTACATCCAACCAAGCATCGTGGGCTCAGCGAAGACTTGGATGTGTCATACAGCTCAGAAGACTTCAAGCAAAGAGCCATTCAGGCCCTCGGAGACGCTGTCCGTGTACCGTAAGTCCCAATCTTGCATATGTGACTCTGGAAACATGGACGCGCTCTTAGGACCGAATCCTACGACGATAATGGACCGGTCGGTGAAGACAGTCGATGGGATACATTTGCAGAACTTCATCGAGTTCTTGAAGCCTCGTTTCCTCGCATGTACGTCCAGATATTCAAGTCTGAGTTGTCACTTCATAGCTCATTCTTTATTTCTAGTTACGAATCCCTCAATGTCACTAAAGTCAACACATATGGTCTGGTTTTTCACTGGCAAGGATCGACTTCGGCGAAGCCTTACATCTTGGCCGCTCATCAAGGTAACTCTCATTCGAACATCCTGCTGAATTTCGGTTGACGTCTTTTCAGATGTTGTACCAGTTGAGGCTCAGACGATTGAAGAATGGAAACACGATCCGTATTCAGGGTACTATGACGGTATGCAATTTTCCAACCCCGCGAGGTGCTGCTACTTACATCTCCACAGGCACGTGGATATGGGGTCGCGGTACTTGCGATGACAAAAGCGACTTGATACGACAATTGCTCGCCATCGATTCATTGTTACAGCAGGGTTTCTCTCCTGCGCGCACCCTAATCCTTTCGTATGGATTCGACGAAGAGTCCAAAGGAATAGAGGTCAGGAAAACCTCTACTTACAAGTTCCATTACTGATAGGTCGCTTCAGGGTGCTGGCCATCTTGCTCGATACTTGGAAGAAACATACGGGCGTGATTCCTTTGCCTTGCTTCTTGACGAAGGATGTACGTGAACTAAATATTGCAAGTGGCGCAGCTCAACTTTGCGTTAGCTCTTTACACCGACATGGGTGGCACTGTTTTTGCGACTCCCTCGATATCTGAGAAGGGATATCTTGATGTAGAGATCACGCTTTCAACTCTGGGTGGCCATTCGAGCGTGCCACCTTCTCATACGGTGCGTGTTGATTACCACACTTCCTTTCTGATAATTGATCAGCAACACTGTACAGAGCATCGGTCTTCTCTCCCGTTTCATAGCAGTGGTGGAGGATAACCCACACCAAGCCAGCCTTTCTCGAACAGGAACCCCGTTTGCAACGACGCAGTGCCTTGCGGCCCACCATCCAATGTACCCCGAAGACTTGCGAAAGCTCGCAAGAAAAGCGGTTACAGATGATGCGGCTTTGAAGGTGCTTCAAGAGCGACTTCTGGCTTCGGACCCCCTGTATAAAGCAATGCTCGGGACCACACAAGCAGTAGACCTCATCGAAGGTGGCGTGAAAGTTAACGCACTCCCAGAGCGTGCTAGCGCAGTGGTCAACCACCGCATTGCAGAGCATAGGTCTTTCTTCCTTTTAGATTTCTAGAACTTTGTTCACTTCTTACTTTTAGTTCTGTTGGCGAGTTGCAGCAGCACATGATCGACCTTTTGACCCCGTTGGCAATCAAGTATGATCTTGCACTCGTAGCGTTTGGCAGCAACATTACTTGTGGTGGTGCTGGTCAAGTCGTTCTGTCTGACTTTCTCGGAACGGCCTTGGAACCTTCGCCCGTGACGCCCACCGGACATGGCCCTTGGGCAATCTTGCAAGGAAGCATTAAAGCTGCTTTTGAGAGTTCCCCTGCCCGCAACAGCAGCAAGGTCGTGGTTATGCCTTCTCTATCCATTGGTAAGTTGGTTGTCTGGTTTGTGCTGCACGATGCTAACGAATGGTGTCGACCAGGCAACACTGGTAAGTAGTTGTGATCTTCTCATAATGAATTCTCCCTTCATGTGGTCTTAGACACACATTTCTATTGGAACCTGACCAAGCATATCTTCCGCTTCTCGCCGTCCTTTGACACTGATCGATTCAATGGAGAACACACTATCAATGAAGGCAAGTGTAACATGGTGTTACATTGCTTTCCTTGCTCATACTGTTCCCCAAACCAGCTTTCCGTGCAGACAGCTTGAATGAAGGCGTTCGCTTCTACACCAAGTTCATCTTGAATGTGGACGAAAGTGATTTACCATGAAAGAGTATTGTTTTTGTTTTGTTGTTTTGCACCAATGTTGTCTGTACACTACCTATTACGTTTGAATACCCAATACGCATTTGTTGGAAATGCTGCACAACTACAAGTTTATAGATACACACAAGTATATGATACACACTTCGTATTGTCGTGTGCCATTATTCAACCTCGGTCTCCGTCTCCGCGCCACTGGTCATCCTATTGACCTCGAGCCCCTCCTGTCCTATTGCAACAACACAACCTCGTCCATCCGTTGCAGCTGCTCCAGTCTCAGATGCCTGACGTCGAGGTTTGATGGCAGAATTTGAGCGGTGTCGCTCACGGGCTTCCACTTGAGCCTGAGGGTGAGATGGACCACGTACTGTCCTGCTCCATACTACTCTGCCTCTGCCATCAGTGACAAATGGGGGATCCGTATCGTGCTCGCATTGCGGCCGGCCGGCCGGCGCCGTCTGCTCCACCGCACTGGTTACTGGTGCTACAGCAGCTGCTGCAGACACAGCTAACGATACATTGCTCTCTGGTTGGTCAGAGTCAGTAGATGCAGATGGTAAATGAGTGTCGCCGTCATTGTCATTTTCTTTGTCGATATTGGGGGGGCGTGACGAGACATTCTCCTCTACTTCATCCTCTTCGTCATCGTCCGAGATATCGATAATCATGGTCTCTCGGCTGCGCGAGTTCAGTACGGTACTGAACCTGGACGTATTTGATTGCTGTACGGTAGATGTCATGGAGGCTTGAGAGATAGATGAGGGACGAGGGGACGGTGTGCGGGGCATCGCCCAGGGAAGGAAGCTGTGAGGAAGTGGCCCAGAAACCTCAGCAGAGGATGATGGCCTAAAAGGCACTGGAGGTGTTACCGAGGGTCCAATGACTGGAGATGCACTCCGAGCCCTAGGTGGTATTGAAACAGTGGGCACTGTTACGGGACTTTCGACTGGATGCGAAGTTTCTTCGGCGGCAGGGGATACGTGGGTGACAGGAGCAATGAAATGCGTAATTTCTAGTGACCTCTCTGTAGCTATACTCTCCGCCTATGGTAGAGTCAGAGCTACTAAACATACACATGGCATGCCACGAAGTGATCAAAAAAAGGCTCACCAGTATTTCGAAGGACTGATGATCTTCGTCGTCATCATCTATAAGAGTATCTGTGGCTGCGCCAGACTCCGCATCCATGCCATTCAATAACGCTGGGAGATGTTGTCGGACGAAGCTGAGGGTGACATGGAGGTTATTCGTCGGGTCTCCGAGGATGCTCTGTAGAAGCCTAAGGCGATCTGCCAGATCTGCATCTGAAGCAGGCCCAGTAAATGTGTGGCCAGGCTGGCGTTGTTGTCTCCTAAATACCTGAGAGGGCATAAATTTAAAGGCACAAGATGCAGACGACGCCATACCCTCATGAAGTGATTTGCTCCATATTGGAAAACGTGTGGTGTACCATCAGAATTAAGATGCTGGTAGAAGCAATCGAGACCGAATGGGCAACAAGCCTTGCCAGAGGCTGATGTTTCAACAAAGTATCTGCATGATCGCGATCAGGCCGATGAGAGGAATTGATAGCGAGACCGCACTGACTTGCATGGAACACGAGACATGCTATTCTTGTAGCCATCAATCATTTCCTGCTTACGTGGGTGATCCTGAGGGAAAAAATGCGTGGATGGTGTAATGAAACGCGACGGGCTACGGCAGTAAGGACAACGTTTTATCACTCCTGACATCACCATGTCAGGCGACTTTCCTTGTGGCTCTCGCCACTGGCGAATGCACTACTTGAAATAGTAGTAAGTTTCTGCATAAGAAGGGCAATAAAGATAGATCGACCTGAAGACAGAACACATGGCCGCAGCCAGCTAAAGGACAATATCAGAGACGTCCAAAAAACTCAAGATAGCGACTCGCTCAGAAGGCCATATGTCTGAGGTTTCTCCATGCATATATTGCACATATTTTCATCGAAGTGTTTTAGCTCTTCATCAATGGGGCCTTTCACGAGCTCGTGGCGGAACCAACACCGAGCACCCCGAGCGCAGTGTCCTGAAATCGATCAGTTACACCACGTCATCATCAAACTGCATCTTGCTTGCCTTGAATATAGTATCTGCACACCTTAGATTTGTCGTGCGGGGTAAGCTTTTCCTCAGCACCGTGGAGGAACTTGCAATTATCGCCGGCGTAGCAGCCCCTGGGGGTTTGGTAGTATCGACATAATTCCCCGTGGCTTTGATGTCACCGGGCGATCCATGTGAACATCTGGTGTTTATCCCCTTCAAAACTACAATGAGTATTGAATGCTGATCAGTTGTGGACAGTCGTGGATGATGACAGAAGGGTTCCCACGATGTCCGTATACCCAGCTACATAAAGTGTACGACCGATTAAGCTTTTATAAAGTACCATCTGATGAGGAAGGTGACGCCATAACACGAAACTCGTGCATTTTCGTGTGTTGCGTGCTCATCCTGACAGTGGTCAAAATATCGTTCTCTATCAAGTTGAATCAGATTTCGAGCATCGGATGGCTATGGCGGAAATTCCGCGAGGAATTGTCACCGTTTGCAGACCGTTTATCTGATCATATCGATTCGGTGATGCTCTTTCTACGTGGCCTTCCATAAATACAAACTAACTACTAACTAACAGTTATGGTATCAGTTCGAGTTGGCAAACGCTGTCATGTCAGGGTCAAGGTATAGCCATTAGTAAGTTGTCTCTGTCTGTCAGACAAGCACTGGTGCATAGTGAAACTAGAATTACATAGTAAGGTTTTCGCGGACCAAATGGTAAAATGGATGAGCCTCATCGGCACTTGGCGCACTGAGCACGAACGTCTACAACGCCAAAGGAATCCTAAACCCGCCAGTTCTCCCCATTATATCGTCAGGATCGTATTTTGCCCGGATTGTCATAAGCTTTGGCAAATTTTTCTTGTAGATGTCCTTGACTGGAGTATCGGCGAGCGAGGTGTTGCAATATTTTGGCAACTTGTCATTAGTGCACCCCTCGGCCTCGGCCACCCTTTGGATAGAACGCAGGATCTGCATCATGAGCGCGATCCAGTACTGATCATTGCTCTCCCCTTCCCATTGGAGGCAGACAAGCAATGGCCCATTCGGCTGACCTTTCTCGTGCGGCCAGGCGGTGGCAGTGCTTGTGTCAAACATGCACGGTAGGAATGGCCAAATATCAATGACGGCTGACTTTCCTTGGTTGTCCTTCAGCTTGCTGGTAGCGAGCTGAGAATAAGAGCATGAGAAAGACATTTACACATGTGGATGCTAAGGATGATGATACCTTCGATTGGACCTCGATCTCATTCAAGAGCTTTCGGGTGAAGTGCGAAACCATCACAGTTCCCCAACGCGCCCTTGAGGAGTGAGTGAGCCAACGTCCAGGAAATTATTTTATAACATACCTAACATTCTCTTCTCCGACACCAGCTTGAGAGGGATTCTTCGCGTATGTTTGTAAGGAGAGCCGTGTCCCATAAACTGGACAATCCAACGGCGCTGCAGTGACGCGGGACGGATCATGAATGTGGGAAAAGAGCTGGTCCATGAATGCAAAGTTTTCAGCAAGCTTTTTGTCCGCTGTGTCGTGAAGCTCGTGATTGATCCATTTCTCATCAGAGAGCTCGAGGAACTCCTCAAAAGGATTGTCGGCAGGAAGCGGCCCATCATAGAAAAGGTCAACAGTGATCTTGTCCTATGTCGACAGTTAATGTCAGTGCACAGCAAACTTTAGGGGTTAGACACACCTCCTGCTCTCCGCGGATGTAGAAATGTCTGTATGCAGCAACGATCGCTGCCTTCTTATCTTTGCACTTGTCAATGTAGTTCATAATTGCTTCCTTCACCTGTGTGGCCTTATCGATTGGAAACGTCAACATGTTCCGCTGATTTTTACGAGATTAGCATGAAAGACACACTAAAAAACATGCGAACACTGACGTAGATAGGCCCCAGAGGGTATGTTTTGACAGTGAATGAAGTAACAATACCAAAGTTGTTCCCGCCCCCCTATTTCCGTGAGGACTAGGATGATACCTGAGCATTTGATAAACTCACTCTTATAGCAAAGAAAAGGTCACTGTTGCGTTCAGCAGATGCCTTCACTGATCTTCCGTTGCACAAGACAACTGAAACCTCAACTAAATTGTCTATTC
Source organism: Suillus occidentalis (assembly GCA_016628085.1). Lineage (NCBI taxonomy): Eukaryota > Fungi > Basidiomycota > Agaricomycetes > Boletales > Suillaceae > Suillus > Suillus occidentalis. Next base: position 20,238 of record JABBWB010000231.1, on the reverse strand, counting down.
CAAGACCGTACTGGTTAGTCAAGAGAGAGTAACCACCGCCTAGTAGCCAGCCAGCCACTCCGACACCAGCAGCGGTAGCCCCGCCAACGATGTTTCGCTTATACTGAGCTATTTCCTTGTAGACCTCGTCGAAGAGGCATCCTGCTCCGATGCGTAGATTCTGGGTTTTGCTGTTATATTCGAGTTCGTTGAAGTTGGCCATGGAGATCTGGATGCCTGTAGTGGAGCTGAAGCCAGGATTGGTAGAATGTCCACCCCCTTTGACCTAGATAAAGTCGTGAGAACGGTGAGAAGGACTGATCATAACATACGCACTGCAAATTTCACTTTATCATATGTCTTGAAGACTTTCATCTAAACAATATTCAATTCGGCAAACACCCATCCAGAAACCGAGCACTGACGATCTTTTTCAAGTCATCGATATCACCAGGTTGAACTGCGCAGCGGGCTACTTCAGAGCTGCTCTCGAATTGATGAGAGATACTGAGCTTATAACCAATGCCACCTTTTAATATTATACTTCAATGCTGTGGTGCAATGACCAAATAAGCGCTTTACCAGACCGCAAAAACTGCGAAACATTCTTCGAGTCTTTGCAAATTTTCTGAATTTCCTTGGTAGCTTCGAGGTATTCTTCCTCTGTCCAAAAATTGGCGTCATAGCTAGCGCCCGAGTCCCCGTCACTGTTGTCATCTGACTGATCTGGCTCGTCACTGTAGTCAATGGAAGCATGGATTCCTCGGGCTGCGAAGCGTTTGCCAGTACCTCCCTAGAATTTGTATGAGCGAGATAGACTGATAATATAATAACAGTACACACCATACTGTCAGCCTCGTAGGTTGCGCCATCCCCGGTGTACTACGATAGTGACTTGAGTTAGAAATCAAAAGCTGCTGCAGTAAACGACGCACAGAATCATCTGAATTGGCTGTGCCTGTACGGCCATCATCATAAACCTGCCACAGAATGATTTGAAGCCCGAATCAAAGTTGGTGCAGTCAAAGGACGTACTGAATTAGCTGGATCGTTGGATTCTGCACCATGAGCAAGATACTGCAATCACACGACAATATTAGCGTCACCAGTAGTAAACTCACTCGGTGAGAAGGAAAACCTACAGGAGACATGATCATATAGCTTGTGGAAAACAAGTTGCTTTAGAGATTTGTAAATTGAAGGAAAATCTCTCGAGCGGGTACTCTGTATTGACGAACATCCTCAATTGGGTTTTTATGAGGTAGACATCACAGCAATGCTTTGATCGGGGTGAGGCACGGTGCACACTGTGTTTGCCTCATTCTGCACTTCTAGCCTATGCTGCGGAAACAGGGTACGAGTTCCCTTAGGTAAGGAATGCTTTCTATTGTCCGTGCAGTGCAAAGTAGCCCGCCCGTTCGCCACGGTATGTGGAAATCCGGTCATAACGAAGCTCCGAGACTGTACTACGTAGCGGATTCAGGTGCTCCGTGCACCCTGGACCTGTCCATTCTGGATTGTAATGGAGTGACACTGACAGATGTGAAGTAACACTTCCGCCATCCAGCGGGTTCCAAATTTAGCTTGCACTGAGAATGGACCTTGAGCGCTACCGCACGGAGCACAGTCCAAAGACGAATACCATCCATTTAAGGAACCAGGGGCTCAGGATGGCCATCCGAGTGCTGTACATTGATCCTGTGGAATTGACTCGAGGACTGCTCAACTGGTGGTGACAAAATTGAGGCGAGGCAGACGCCATAGAGGACGGCCAGCTTCAAGGTGCTAAATAGCGATAATCCAATACTAACCATGTACTCCAAAGAGGATTGAAAGCACCATAGACAATAAAGTGGAGGAGGAAGTCCTTGGATTCGAATTAGGCAAAAATGTAATCAAATGTCTGAGACTAAATGAACCATTCGTGGGAAAAATTCTGGTGTAGCGATAATATTCCTGGACCTCTAATACACATCGGCTATAGAGCCGCCATTAGTTACTAATGTCGCTATCTTCGACGTCGACAATCAAGAACCAGCTCAATGCTGCTCTGGGGCAGAAGGCCCCAGCCTATTTTGAAACACTCAGCCAGTTTGTTTCTGGCAAAGTATCCAGGATAGAATTCGACGAATCCGTTCGCCAGGCGCTGGATGCTCCGAATTTAGGTAAGTGCAATTACTCCTGGTGTTTCGCATCTGACATCAATCTAGTCCAGCTACACAACTCCCTTATCATCTCGTTGTTTGACTTTACCGTACACCGTCGACTACCTACACCCCCTCCTGATGTATCGAAGCCGCCACCACGAAAACGTCGCCGAACGTTGCCTTACCAAGGCCCGGATGACAATGACGATACTTTGCGATCGACGAGACTTAAACGATGGACTGTGTCTCTGGGGAAACGCGAACGCGACCGCATACGAACACTGCAGTCTGCTCCTACTGAACGCCCGAGACCTCGGAAAGACACTGATGAGATAGCGCGCGATAGAGGAGTGTTGTTGCTAGGTGAGCGCGGAGGTACGCATAATAGTACATTACACTTTGACGACTACTGAAATTCTAGTTCATCAAAGATCCGCCTGGCAGTCGCTTACCGTTGCATCTTGCATCGGTTTCAAGAGCTCCGACATTACAACATATTTCGGATAGAGTTAATCTCATAGCAGCACAACATAACCTTGGCGCACCGCCACGTGCAGTAGCATCGCTATTAATGCTTGCATTTGAGGTCCGTCATCCTTGAAAGTATTGGCATACGATCCTCACATATTTTACACAGGCCAAACTGAAGCAACTCATAACGCATGCACTTTCTCTCACTTCAACGTCACATGCAATCGCCTCCATAACTCCATCCACACGGCACTCACATAGTCGTGTTCTCACTGCATCGTCTTTCGATACCCTATTCACGATTTCACCTGCTGTGCTGCCGAATAAATCAGCTGCGGCTATGCGACTAGCTATTGGCGACAACGACATTATGGATGATGAAGATGTTATTTTACTAAAGGATCGAGAGGTCCGAGATCAGCGATGGCAGATACTTGCTCTACTAGGCGAGCGAAGCACAGTCAACGAAGCACTTAGGAATCTCAGATGACGGCCACCTTTCTGTTATTTTCATTGCTGCCTATTACCTACTACCCAGTCATTCTACTAGTATAGGATGTACACCGAGGATTTGAAGGCTGAACTTATCTTATGAATTACGGTAGCATAATTTACCGAATAGGTCACAGACACAGATGTTTACTGTCGAATACTCGATATCCTGATGATTTGCATCCAGTCGATCGTCCAAAAGATACAAGCTTCGACAAAATGTTTTATGCTCCACGAGGGAACGTCATCCCCTCTCAGAATGACTCAGAATCCACTGACAACGCACTCTTCAAGCACTTCGCATCAAGTACTATGGGGAACCAGAAACCCAACAAAAAATATGGCCAACGTGGGGATCGAACCCAAGACCTTCGCGTACCAAGACTTGGTATTAGCACGACGCTCTAACCAACTGAGCTAGTCGGCCGTGCTGAAAAGTCACAAATATGTTGTCAAATTGCTGCGCGCCTCCTGCCATACGACTTCAACTTGAATAAGATTTTGTCCGCCACCGCTACATAGGACATCGAGCCCTGGAGAAACCACAAGCATTGAACGGCGTCATGCGCTCCTTTGGAGCCGGTAAACCCGGAGAGACGGCCTCGAAGCATACCACTAATCCAGAGCGGAAACGAGTGATGAAACTGGGAAGGCCAGCTTGATTGCATGGTTCGCTAGCAAACCACTGTCACCTAGTACTGTGATTAGCGCGCGGCCACCTGTTATGAATTGCATTTGTCGTATCTGTACCGCATTGTCGTGGCGGCTACAACTGTAATTGAATTTCGAAGGTGAGCAGGTTCTTCTTGGGCAGTCGGTAATTGAGCACGGATGCCCGTAAACACTCTGGGGTGGAATATGGGGGCGCAGGAGACACTCGAAGCAGTCTCAAGCAGAATGATTGTGTATGTGCCGAATGTGTAGGGGCTGCACAGGAATGATTGTGAATTTGGTAGATGAATACAACATAAGAAGACATTAAACAGAACATACTGGGTGAGAGTTCTATCATGATGTACTAAGCTCAGTAAGTAGTAGGGCATACTAACTCTATTGCACTTACATGCAAGAGACTGGGGGATTGAGGGTAGCGTATGCGGAATGAATATGCGTGATAAGAATCTACGAAGATGTAGTGAATGTAAGACTTAAGTTGAAAGACGCCGGGGGGTTTTCCTGATGAAATGAAAGCCTACGTACCTGCGGGTTATTCACTACCTCCGACGCGCGGGTATACCCGTTCGTTCTGGTATTACCCCATTTCCATCGACCAAGAATCAACTCCATACTAATAGCCTTGTGCAAACCCTGTAGCTGGACAGTGGGGATTCTATCTTCCAAAACGTTTGCTTCGACAGGAGACCGCCGAGCGCACAACAATAGCCTCGAGCGCTGAAACAAATCGAAGGAGCTCAGGTGGAGCACCGCGACACGCGAACTCCGCGGGATCAAACGTTTCATTCTTACTACATATGCCCAATATCATGATAAAGAATAATACAATCGTTGATCATCGTAGGATGTGGGTCATCGCTATACGCGCCATCACCGTGACATGTTTAAAAGGAGATGCCTAAATGCTAGTCACTGAGCTAGCGCCTCCACCACAACTTTCACGCCCCATGCCCCAGGATCAGCGACCCGCTCAGCCTTCAATTTTATGCTATCGACATATGCGCTCCTACCAGCCTTCGCCTCCATATCTTTCGTCCCTTCAGCAGCCTCTCTAGCGGCTACCACAGCTACAGCAAGGCCGGACGACAGCGCACCGATGAACGCAGCGAGAGGGTCGACCAGTGTGCGAGAAGGAGGTCGAGCCCGGGTGTAAGTATACAAACGAGCTAGAGCAGCTTCTAGTGCCGCGCACCATACTTCTTGTGTGGCGATCGAGGAAGAGCTTTTGGCGAGCGCTTGGGCGAGGGCAGAGAAGAAGATCCTAACACATGAAGATTATGAGATATGAATCAGATCCAGAGGAACTTCACCGACGAATAGAGGGCTCCGCTAGTTCCTCCCATCGCGTCCTCAGCGATACGAGAGATTGTGATGACGCTGCCAAGTACGTCATTGCCGGAGATGCTGTTTTCGTTCAGAGCCTCGAGTACAGCTGTATGCGTATGATGAGCATACATTCATATCATGATCATAATGTGAAGCACCTGTAGCACCACCTTTGAGTGTAAGTCCGCAGTCCCCATCACCAGCGATGTTGTCCATGCGAGTAATCTCGGGCTCAGCAGTAATGAGGGCCCGACATGCGTGCTCCACTGCACTGTTGAATTGATTGATATCGGGGGCTTTAAGTGAGGCTGACCAGGCTTTCGCGTGGGTTGCAGTCGGGAGGGACGAAGAGACAGATGCTGGCTTTGGGACAGACTTAGAGGACCACTTCCATCCTGGAGTGTTGGTACTATCATCAAGTAAGGAAAGGATAAGATCAGCAGACGGTGTTCCCGTGTCGTTTGCGGCGGGAAGGAGGAGTATAGTAATTGAAAATCCGGGCATGTTGAGACTTGTCTAGCAGGGGCTATCATCAATTCTAGCAAACCTAAAGGAGATCAACAAACCATGAAAGAGCCAAAAAGCAGGCGCATGATTTTAATTCCAGATTTGTCAAGAGCACGCCTCACTTCGGCGACTACCCCGCCGAGCTCGAGTTCGCTGAGACCTCCGAGGTTATTGACGAGGAGGACAACACGGTCTGTACCGTCGTTCTTGAAGGGAACGAACGACCGTTCTTTGTCTGTTGTGGACGTGATCATTTCCAGGAGAGTGGGGATGAGTTCGTTGAGTGGTGGAACAGGAGAGATGCGGCTATGACCACTTTCGTTGTGAATTCCGAGACCGATTTCGAGCTCATCTGCACCTAAATGTATATCGGGAACAGCGGTGCCCGGGACCTGTATGAAGTGATAGAGTATCGTAAATACAACAATGTCCTCAATGCTCGAACGTTGACTCGTACGTGACAGTGGTCCAGACCAACACCTATAGTGCCGAGCCTAGAGGAGACGTACTGGGCGACATCGTAAACCTCATTTACAGAGGCCCCTGTTTGGGCGAGGGCACCTGCGATTTTGTAAACGAGACAAACACCAGCGAGTCCACTGTAGGATGTTCAGGTGATGTAGTGGAATTTTGAGAGATGTCCATACCGTCTTCCTACAATACTGCCTTGGGTTCTTCCTACAGCAACGTCATCTCCAACGATGACGAACTTGACACGGTCAGCTTTGTCGGGGTGACGGGCCGCATATTCTTCTTTAGCTAGACCAAAATTGAGGACATCGCCGGTGTAATTCCTACACAAAAGATTCGTGAGCGAGTCTCATACTAAAAGAGTTGTCGCGATAGGTCACACTTGACTACAATGATGGTGCTAAATGTGATCACGGTTAGTAAATGAGGTCACAACCATAATAATGAGATCACCCTGTTTCGTTATCAATCAGATCTATTGCACGGCGAACTTGACCAGCGCTTGGAGACGCAAAGACATTGCCACACACAGCGGCTTTGTGAATGTCAGTTAGGTCAAGGCCTCATAGAGAATCTAGCGATTCTGCTAACCGGTCAAACACCCCTGGCCTGCATCCAGGTCAACGTATTCTGGGATGTAATGCGAGGAATTATCTACCTACGAAACCCGAGTGGGATGGCTCATGGCCAGAGCCACCTCCACAGAGGAGGGCAACTTTGGAGTGGTCCTGATCAGCAAGGTACACGACTATATATCTTTTTAGTAAAAGATCTTGATCATCGGTCTGCAACATTACCTCTGTGGATCGGATCAAGAGCTAGATGTGTATTGATTGCACACAGTCCTTCTAAGGAATCAAGCACGAGAGAGGGTGATGTGTTCAGGAAATGCTTGCCTGCATCCAAAATTGGGTGAGCAGTTACATTGACACGTTGACAAGGCCTTACTTTGTACGACCATGATGATGACTGCGGGGTGGGAAGGAAGGAGTTTACATGTAGATCATATAGACGCGATAAGCCGCACCTGACCGTGACGTAGATACGGCCTGTCCACCGTGACGTGTCGCTCTAGTGCAGCACCACTAAAATTGTTCTTTCTTGTGCTGAATTATCTGTAAGTAACTGAAGTCTGGCTCATGAAAATAACTTCGCAGATGGGCTGCCACGACCAATGACACTATGACTAGTAAAACTTTTGATGGTATGAACTCAACTCCAATGGTCCTTTACAGTTGAAGCAAAGTCAATTGAATTACCTAGTACCATCTGCACATAGATGTACGACTCGACGTTGTGCTCGTTCGGTCCTGTTCCTTCCACCCTGCCTATCATTACCCCACTCCACTCATCTCTTCTGCCGCGTGCTACAGAAATTTAGCCACATCCCGCAGCGACGTCGGACGATAACAAAGAAAATAAGAGCACAAGGAATGTGGAACGCACCTAGTGTCAGTTCTCCGCCAGAGATCAACGAACAAAACGTGCACAAATAAAGGCGGGCAAGCTCACTGCGTCTACGGTCCAAGGCATGTAATTGTACATAATGGTGCTTGCCTGATTCAGGCAATGTCCACCATATGGTAGGTTTATCACGACAGAGTTGTTTTCGGCTAACGATGGGGAACTAGAATCATCACCTTAACCGCTATTAGTAGGGATCGGGAGGTCTGAGTCACTTCTGCCTTTGACATTCGATCCAGAGTCACCCTTTTGTCGCAACCTCTCTAGTCTTCAAGGCTCTTCGACAGCTGCCCGTTGCTCAGCCCCTCTCTCAAACTCGTGGCGCCTTCATGACAGCCACTGGGCTGCAGTCTGCAGAAGACTATCCCCTTTTTTGTGCCATCCCTGACAGAACTTGCTCAGGCTATTGAAATTTCTTCTATTCGCATTCCTCATTTTTCATTCATCTCACCTCTTCCCACTTTATGCCCTCATTTTTAACGCCTTTCCGTCTTTTCGGGTACGGGTCGCACGGATCCATCCAGGCCATTATGTCAAACATGGTTACAAGCCCCAAACACTTCATCGCGCCCATCTCAGCCAAGCGGCAATCGCTTTCGTTGCATGGCACCCATCGTTAACCAAGATGGAATCATCAGAGTCCGCATCCCACTCTCCCTCGAATACCACCTTTCTCCCTGATCAAGAGCATTAGGATCGAGTCCCTTCGTCCAAATGTTATCACTACATGGGGTCCAATCATCGCCTGCTTATCTGCGTATTACGATGAACCAAGGGTCATCACCTAAAGAATCACTGGAGATATTCAGTGCCTCGTAAATCAACAAAGACAACAATCTGTTCAAAGTTTTCGAGTGCAGTCATACAAGTCTTATGAATCTCGCCCAGCATCCGTTGATATAGATACCACTAGGCCTCTGCTTCGCTTCTCCAAGTTACGTGAGCTCCATCTCTTGATGGTCAGCTCCTTCCATTTGTCAGACGAGGCGCTTATTGCTATGGGTGCATCTTGGCCTTGCTATGAAGTCATCAACATCAGTGACGGCCGTACGCAGGCGGCCCCATCCGATATCACTCTGCGCGGTCTCATCTTACTAGGGAATAAGTGCCCTCTTCTGAGGAGCCCTCACCTAGTGATCAATGTCAATGTGTTGAAGGGAATGGATGAGTATTCTGCATCGACGGTTGGTGCAAACGACCTTTGTAATGCCGTGCTCGTGGACATCACTGTCCAAAATCCTGGAGTGTTCGCTCTTATTGTCTCTCCAACCTTCCCGAGGGTGAAGGAGAAAGCGGTGGTTGTTATTCTTTCGATTACAAGCGTCATTAAGGTGAATGAGCACCTGAGCGCGTTCAGATCATGCCCAGAGCGATGTTGCTGATTTGTTGATGCTTGAAAACTGGTTTTCGTCTCCTAGTGTGTCAGTCGTTCGTTAATGCTTGTCACTCGGTAGGTTGTCACTCGGTAGGTAATCGATGATATGTGGAATGCATATTTGTCCACAATTTGCCTGTGGCACAGTTTACGTTGTGTTCAGTGATCTGCTACTAGAGTCCAACCGCCTTGCAACTCGTCCCTTCTCGATCCCACCGTCCTTCTGATTAAATGCTTTCGGAGCTCAAGTGGCGTCTTATATCCATTGAATATATCAGTCTTCATCTTCAAAAGTTAAACTCATTCTGACCCATTTCCAAAAACACTTTGATCAATTATATCATGATGACATCCTTTATACTCGGCATGAGGTGACGCTCTTTTCTCGCCCTTCAAAACTGAGTTCTGACATTTCTCATATGTAAACATTCAAGTTCTTTCAGTCGGTCTCTGGGCGATTTGCATCAAAAGCTCTGAGTTACGCGTACGCATGGGTCCGGGAGCGCAACGCAGGCATCTAGTACCCAAGGATTCTCGTAATATACTAATAGCAATTCACTTCGACTAGATATTCTTTTTATAGTAACCCCGTCACGGTGTCAAGACATGACGCAAAATGCATTGGCGTCTCCCCCAGCTGTATATCCAGGAATGGCACCCGGTAGGAAGACTGTCGTTCCGCGACGCTGACAGGGAGTTGATGTGGCCCCTTTTCATCCTCGGTCTAGCTGTGAGTCGTAGAACATAGCGCGAACTTTCAGCGCCGAAAGATTAACTCGCTGGTGGGTGATCAACGAGGTGCCGATCTATGAATTGATTTACGTCGTGACTGGGACTACGATTGTCGGATCATCGAGCCGTTCACAGTCCCATGGTCATAGCGGCACAAATCGACAAAAAAAATTATTATTGGGATACCCGTATCGAGCGACATGCTGCATGCATATTACACTCCTGGTTCTTTTCTGGTTCAAGCGCAACATGAGGCTGCTGTAACCTGTGTACGGGTACGCGTGTTTTCCCTGAAGCGAAAATCAAAGAGACGCACCTGTTTTGTACATGTCCAAATTTGGTATACTGAGCACTGCCATTTTGGTTGTGAAAAGAAACGGAGATGAACGTCCTGCTGTACACAGACAGCAGCTCTTACTAAATGCATCCATCGATTTTTCACGACAAATTAGTGTCCGTCGAACATACGTTAGTTTTGACCCATTTTGGGTTCTGCGAGGGCTCTATTACTCACAAAGTTCGAGTCATTGCCAAGGGAAGGCTCATGGCCAGAGCTGCATGTAATAGGCTCCACCCATGCTATGATATATCGGCTAGAGCAAATTTACTTACTGAGCCCATCGAAGAACATGCATATGATCGAGATATGACTTGAGGTCATTAAAGCCAGGCAGGTTAACCGCAAAGTCCCTAACACACGTTGATTTCGGAAGGCTCGTGGAAGGAAGGCTCAGGTCGATCCGTTTCACCCGTGGGAAAAATGAGTTACATACGCGTTCTTGTTTGTCGAGGAGGTTTCTCATTTAAATGTCATGAGTTTGCCATCACCTGCAGCATCACCTTCCTTAAAACCAACAGAATTGATCCCCGCAGGCCGAAAGAGACAGCGGTCCCAATCCATGCAATCAGATTCTTCATCTTCTATAAAGCGTTCTGCTTCAGAAGGCCCTACATCAGCTACACCTGTCCCTATCATGACAGATCCTATATCTTCGGTTGATTCTGCAAGAAAGCACGAAATTGAAATTGACGCTTACATGGCAGAACAGGGTGAAGACATTCCAGCTCAACCGGGTTCTCTCACTATCGAGGAGAAAGTGGCACGCATCAAATACCTGCGTGACACGCCTATGGTCGCGGGCGACACTTGGTATATCATATCTCGTCAATGGTTCAGAACTTGGGAGATCGCATGCGGAATCTTGCCAGACAAGTCACTCGAGTCATTGCAGGAGAAGGATATCGGTCCACCAGACAACTCCTCTCTATTTGACTCCCAGGGAAATCTCACTTCACTTTTAGTCGAACACATCGACGTCGAGTTCCTACCCGAGGCAGCTTGGTCTGAGCTTGTAGCTTGGTGCGTGTCACTTCTCGACTTCTTTGATTCAAATTTTCATATCTCTTCAGGTATGGTCAGCCGATAAATCCGCTCCCGAGATCCGTCATCTCCAAAGCCTTTTTGCAGACTACCTTGGAACTTCGTCCCCCGCGTCTCAAGGTCTTGGTGCTCAAAGATTTGGGCCCCGATGCTGATATCGCAGGACCTCCGCATACCTACGTTACTGTCTCTATCAAAGATCCAATGAAGACCCTGTTCAAGGCGCTCGTCTCTGCTGTCACCGCTCGCAGCAACGTTCCTTACAGAATCTGGAAAATTGAACCTGGCGAATTTCTCGGTTCACACTTTCCTGTATCGAAACTTGCATCGTGGGGAGCAGAGCTAGTGAGTGAAGGGACAGACAAGACAGTCGAGGACAACATGATAGAATCGGAGGATCCTTTCGTGATCGAATTTCAAGAGAATGGCGCTTGGATCGTTGATGCTTCTCAAGTTGTGCGAGCACCTCCACCTTCAGCAGTACACGTACCACCACCCCTCTTTAGCAATGACAACGATTTCTTCAGCCGTCTGAGTAATCCACGAGTATCAGCATATCAGAACACTAAACCTTCTCGCACTCCGTCGCCGTCACGGCGAGGCTCTTCATCCAAGGCGAAGGAGTCATCAGTCGCTCCCTTCAAGTCATCCGGATTTTCAAAGGGCAGTAGTAAAATTATCCAAGAACCTGGCACCCTCGGTCTGGGAAATATGTACGCCTCGTTGCCAAATAGTAGTTAATCCACTGACACAAGCGCAGGGGAAATACTTGCTTCATGAACTCAGCGCTCCAATGCCTTGCGCATACAAAAGAGTTGACGGATTATTTTCTTTGTGAGTGTTTCCCTCAGATGGTGGCCAGTAACGCTAACAGCATATCATAGCTGGCGTCTATCAAGAGGAACTCAATCCCGACAACCCGCTTGGCATGCATGGTGCCATCGCAGAAGCGTTTGGGCTCCTCCTGCATCGTATCTGGGCACGAGATTCAACGAGCACTTCATACTCGCCACGCGAATTCAAGTCGCAGCTGCAGAGATTTGCCCCTCAATTCAGCGGATACCAGCAGCACGACTCGCAGGAGCTGGTTGCGTTCCTACTGGATGGACTACACGAGGACCTTAATCGTGTCCTCAAAAAACCTTACGTTGAGAAACCAGATTGGCAGGGAGGCGGCGATCTCGAACTCGCTAAACTAGCTCAAACGTCGTGGGACGGATATATGAAGCGCAACGATAGTGTTATCGTCGATCTCTTTCAAGGCCAATACCAAAGCACTCTGGTGTGCCCGGAATGCGAGAAGGTACGTATTTAGCGAATTTTTACCGCCCTCCGTTGATTCGTATCGGTCTTGCAGGTTTCTATCACGTTCGATCCATTCATGTATCTCACACTTCCTTTGCCCGTGAACAGAAAGTGGTGGCACGTTATCCATTATGTTCCATGGGACCCGTCCGTTCCTCACAGGAGGGTAAAAGATTTTGGTTCCGTCCTTCATTCGTTTCGCTAAATATAATGTACCAAAGGTCCCTGTCGAGATAAATCGTGACAGTACGTTCAAAGATCTGAAGAATCTACTTGGCCGATGGATGGGCGCCAGGCCCAAAAGGGTCAGCACATACTCGCACACTATTGAGGTTCTTTGCTGATTACTTGAGCTCCAGTTGCTAACCCTCGAGGTGTTTAATCACCGTTTTTACAAGAATCTCGATGATAGCATCCTGTGCGGGGATATGGTTGAAAATGACCAGATTTTTTGTTTCGAGCTACCCTGTAATTCGCGCCAGAGTCGCTCATACAAGCCAAAGGACAACGATCCTTTCATCCTTCCTGTGATTTTGATGGATGTGGTCCCTCCTCGTCCTGCCTACGCCAATTATTCTCGTACTACAAACAACTTTGGCCGTCCGTTCATCGTGGTGATCGATAGAGACCAAGCAGGATCTGTGGAGGCCATGTATGATGCTGTCATCGAGCGCCTACGAAGATGGACGGTCCACGAGAGGGAGTTGTATACCTGGCAAACCGATCTTTCTCCTAGTGATGGTGATGCTGTCACGATCCCTATCTCAACAGTCTCACCCATCGACTCCATCGCAGAGATCAAAGAGAATGGGGATGTTAGCGAAGTTGACGGGATGGTTATCGAAGGCGACATCGCAGATCAGAGAATTCTCGGCGATGACGATTCTGATATGGATCTCGGCATGTTTATCACTGGCACGAAACAAGGCGTCTTCAATTTGCGCCTTTACAGTGGCTACAAAGATTACACCGCAGGTGGCTACGGTTCCAGTAACGGCCGACCCGAGCAGTGGGAAACCCGTGCTGAAGACACTGAATCGGGAGCCCCATTACTGAAGGAGGGTGACGCTTTCATCTGCGAGTTCGATGAGAACATGAAGGCATTCTACTTCGGCACCTCTCCGTACGAGAGCTCGCGGTGGGATGAGTGGGTGCCTTACTTGCACCTCGAGTACTTGAAGGCCAAGGAGGTTGCTGCAGCACAGAAGTCAAAGGGAATAACACTTGATGACTGTTTGGCGGAGTTCACGAAGGAGGAGCAGTTGGGTGAAGATGACTTGTGGTACTGCCCGCGTTGCAAGAAACACCAGCAAGCTACGAAGAAGTTCGACCTTTGGAAGGTCCCGGACATTCTCGCTGTACACCTCAAGCGTTTCAGTAACAGCCGCACGCTTCGCGATAAGATCGATACTTTCGTCGACTTCCCTATTGAGGGTCTCGACCTTACTGCTCTCGTTGGTGAACGACGAGTGGGGACTAAGCTCGCGCGAAGTGGGGCCAATATCAACGAGCTTGGCATCAAAGATGTCGAGGAGCCTCTCATTTATGATCTTTATGCCGTCGATGAGCATTTGGGGGGACTTGGTGGTGGGCACTACCGCGCGTATGCCCTCAACCATGTGACGGAGCAGTGGTATCACTTCGATGATTCGTATGTCACACAGTCTGATGCCAGTCATGCAGTGGTTAGTTTAATTTCTGTTCTTTTTTGGTGCCAATTAATAATTTTCGAAGAATTCCAACGCCTACCTGTTGTTCTATAAGCGTCGAAGCAACACTCCGTTGGGGGGCAAGACCAATAAGAAGATAGAGGAAGCTGGTCGTAAGGCTGCCGCCGAAGCGGAGGAAGAAAACGTTGCAGAACCAGAGGCGCAGCTTCCGACACCGCCTAGTGAAAGCGGCGCAACTCCCTTTCCCTTTCCCTCCACACAACAGCCTAGTAATGCTGGATACCTCACGCCGCGATCCAACACAAGGTCAACTCCTACATCATCACCACCTCCCCTTGATGATGGTGATCCGGCAGCGTTGGAGGCGCAGAGCGATGATCTGATTGCTGAGGATGTTCTCACTCTTTGTCCTCTCGAACTCGCGTCCCATCAGTTTGATTTCCCCGACCCGTCAGCGAGGGCCTCTCCGACATCTTCAGTCGAGGTGGAACCTGATTATGATGATGACCCCGCGCGCAGTTCGTTATTCCGCTCGCACGCAGATATTGACTCTTTGGTTGGTAGTGGGCAGAATGGTCTACCTTCCCCAGCAATTTCTGATCCCGACATGAACCCATTTTCCGATATGAATTTGCAGAAGAGTGCCGATGATAGCATGGACGTTTGACGGAATACCACGATTATAGAGCTATGAGTTGTAATTTACCTGCATAATCCCGTATCTTAATTAGTTACTACTTAGAATGTTTTCTTTCGGATACTTTGCACCGTGAGGCACTGGCAGCCGCGGCTTAGGGCGTGGGTGACACCCGCTAGTCACCCGCTTGACCTTCACAATAAGCGACCTTTCCTATTCCACCATAATAAGCCAAGGTTCGCTACATGAGCAGGCTTCATCCAGCGTTGCTCTATCTGACGATATATAATCCGACTTTACGTCCCAGTGAAGAGGTGTCCAAAGACGACGAGGATGCAGAAGAGCAAGCACAGATTCTTTTCTACACTGCACAGGAGCGCGCTGCTTCGCGCGACAAGATGCTAAGGCAGGTCGGACTTGCCAAGGCGCTCGTCAATTTCTCTGAGTAGAAGTCTTAGGTTTTCGCCCTTGTGCAATATACTCATCACTTAGTAGGATATTCCATCCGACCAATTCTTGCCACAATGTTCATTCTCAGTCGAGAAGGATGATAATGCTCAATCCCGAACCTGACTTCTGGATTCACGCAGTACGCCGACTCTCGATCTGTTGATGCGCTCTCATACTAGTTTTGCTAGGCGGTAGAGCTTGCAAAGACACCGCGGACGCTTCTACCCAAACCGAAGGACAAGGATAAAGGCAAGGGTAACGGAAAGGGAAAGGGGAAAGAGAAAGAGCAAGCAAGCGCTCTACAACCCTCTTATGATTATCACGACGGCTCGCTTCATGATTACGCACTTCGCGCGCGCTTGCTCCGAGGATACGAGCAGTTCAAACTTACGCATGGGTCCTTCACCTCGATCTTGAATTCCCTTGGGCAGGAAGCATTAGAGTTGCAGCTAGAAAGATTCTTCACTATATGGGCGTGGTCATGGGATTTAAGCAAGAGTTCTGAGTTGAACGACGACCTTGGTGCGTTGTGCGTCTGGGCATCGCACATTCGTCGCTGACTTGTCAGTATGACTTAGGCTTGTCGCTTCACCCGTTATACCCCTCTATTCTACATCTACTGGATACCTTTTCATCTCAGTTACCAGCTGGACTGGATGCATTGTTTCTTTCTCCTCCTCACGTAGTTCCGTCTACAAGATACAGACAATCTAATCATCCACCCGCACTCTCGCGACACCTTCTCTCTCTAATTCCACGCCATCTACTACATCATGAAGCGGATGATCGCCCGGAAGCCTCTTCACCCACTGAAAAGGGAGCGACTGCAAACACAGCAGCCAAAGAAGTCGGTTCCAGTGGTAACCCCTCCGGTGGGTTCTTGGGCATGCCTTCTAGTCTTGCCATGAGTATGGATGTTCGGAACTGGAGTTGGCCCGGGGCGTTGACGTTTGGGAAGGGCGCTGAACGAAAATTGCCGGTGACGGAACGAGAAGGAATTAAACCTAATCCTTCTGTGGCCGAAAGTACGAGTACTGTGACGGAAGTTGATAGAGGCGCTTTGGAGGATGCTATGTCCTCTGCCGATAGACATAGCCTGCTGGAGAAGGCAAATGGTGGACTATATGTCACAGATCCTCATGATGCACATGAAGGGTGTTCGGAGGTGGACCATAGTGGAGACACTCCACGACCTTCACGAGTCCCATCACCGCTTCCCGCAGATGACTTATCCACATCCCCTCTTGAGCCCGAGAAACCCAATCGTTATCGTCAATTGGACTTCGCTTGTACTTTTGTGTTTCTACCTGAAAGTGATGACCCGTTAGAAACTCGCCGAAGGCAAGTCATACATCTAAGAGTAAGCACAGTCTCGCACTCATCCTCCCTTGTGTTCTCATTACCTTCCTAGTGTCAAAGCCTGGCCGTAGCTCTCATAGCGGATGCTGATAACGTAGAGGACTATGACACACACGTCATTACTGAAGCTGCATCCCAATTGCTGCATGATGTTGAGATCATGTTTGTTGCAGAAGCGACGCGGTACGTATATATACTTGGAGTGGAAGAGCACAACTCACATGGGTACACGCAGAGCTTCTGAGATCTTACCTTCGGCGACGAAGATTTTGCAGCCCAAAGATAATCATTTGATCAGTTTTGACCACTTTACGGCAGCCAGTCCTGACTTCGTTGCGAAGTCGGATCACCTATACGACGGAAAGCAGCTATTGGAACAGTACGTGTTACGTCTTTCTTTCAGGTATAATTCTGATGGCCGTGCCAATAGGGATTCGCACATCACCGAAGTTTTCTCTCGAGGTCAACAACCACAGCACTGGCATGTTTCGAAAAGAGATAACATCGGCGGGGAAGAAAGGGAGATTTTCCTCGAGGTTGCTCGGAAGGAGACGAGCTTATCTGACGTCGATAATATTCTTCAAAGGCTTCAGTTACACCCATTCTAGCTTGCGTTAAGGATATTCTTCGACTTGTAACGCCACCGCCTCCCTAGCTGACATTGTTTTGACTGTCATTTATCCGGTCGACGATCCGTGATCAAGGACGCATACCTATTGCCTGGCCACAGTAATTATATGAATCCCGTTGATCACGCCCATTCTCTGTCGATTTCCTCGCAACCAAGCTTGATCATATTCCAATACACAGGTCGATGTGTGTCCTTGGTCAAGGGTTAGTCTTCCAAACACGTACGAATGGCGGAAGTGCATGGATGAATTATGACTCACGCGAGTCCCTAGGATGCGGCCATAATGATGTAATGTCCCATTATTCCCCTACGATCGACGGCATCTCTATACACACACCACCTTAGTTGACGGCATCGGATACGATGGCCACAACGATGTGATAGCAACTAGTCTGAGCTATCTACCAACTTGTCGAGCAGTTCACAACTCGAAGCCTGATCTTGCAAACGGTGGTCGTTCGAGATATCTAAAAATAGGAGGGAACATGTTTGGCTCAACGATAAATTGAACAATGATGTTAAACTCTGTTTTGGCACTACCGCGCATCCATCTGTTCGAAGGCAGATGGGTCAGCAGCTTTGCAGGGCGAACCCGCCATGGGGAAGGCTGGTGATCACACGCTTACTGTGTACTTCGTACGCCGACTTCAACGCTGCTGATGCTGACAATTTAATGCAGCATGCTGATACCACGAGGTGAAGCAATATTCTCCTGATGTGTTTCCTATTCGGTTGCTGAATGCTGAAGAATGAAATGTAGCCATTTTCATACGCTGACACAAACTTTTACGTTCCTTCGATGCCTCGCGAATTCGTCGCGGATAGATGTTTTACATTGAATTCGGCGTGCCAGAAGCGACGCTACTAGCGAATTCCATCATTCAACGTACAAAATATAAATTGAATGAATGTGGTTTACGGTATCCCCAAATCCCCAGGACAAACTTCGCCTTGAAATTTTTGGTGAGTGGCTCTGCATGCAGCAACGCGACATCTGTTTCACTCAATAGAAATTTTGCATCAGTCCTTTCGCGTACTCAACTGCGCAATCAAATCTTTGTTGGTGTGTGATTTGCTCACTCTGACGGTTATCATTGACACATAGCCATACCGTGACTAGACAATGACTATGAAGCTTATTCAGTTCGCCATCATCACCATCCTCGCCACTATTGCCGGGGTGAAGGCAGCTTCTACCAATAACACTGATGGAGTCTGTTCATCGGAATGCTACGCTGAGGTACCTGACTGCGGGGAAGAATCGATACCTGTTGAAATTAGCTCGAACTGCTGGACCTGCTGCAATTTGCCTGATGGTTCTTGAGTAATAGCCATCAAACTTGTACAGAATACCATCTTTTCTAACCACCTATGATTCTGAAGAGCCACAATCTCCTACACGGACTTGCAGGTCGGGCTGTATCGTCAACTGCATCTTGATTGATGATAATAGTGAGTTCAACATATCCAAGTAGAGACAAGACTCTTTCATGTGTATTACACATCCTCAATATTATATTTCCATATGGTGCGGAACATACAGAGTCCAGAATTACTTTCAGGAATCAGCAGAGTAGATGGGACCGCACACGTGAGTGATTCGTGCATGCATGTGACTGACGCGTTCGTGCTCGCATCCAAGCGCCGACTTAAATTAACCGACTTATCCGATATCGAGCTCGCGGCAGTCATCTCGACTTACGTGTGTCAGCTTTTGTGACTTGCCAAGATGATTTTCAGTACCCGTACTGTCTTCAATGGTACCACCCGCGTCACCATCACTTGATATATAGTACACCGACTTAAGGACCCCTGTAACCCCGACCCTGCCTCGCTGCTACATTCTTCAGGGTGTCGCCTTCGACAATGTTCGTCAGACACTTTATGACGCGAGGACAACTTACCGCCTCTCGCTGGCGACATCTATACACCCGCTTCATCACGAATCCGGGGGGTTTAGTTTATTAGCGTTGTGCTCGCTTGCATGCCGCATGGTGCGGACTAAGATTGGTGAGCAATGTTGATGATGTACACATCGCATTTTGGACTTCCAATAGACAGCCTTGGACAACTCCATGACGAGATTCTCGCCAACTAAGCATGTCCTCTTGATGGCTCGGCCGACCTCGGCCTCGCATCAACGCTGGTGCCCAGTACAAGCTACTTCGCAATACTGGTTGCATCCTTAAGACGCGCACCGACCTCCCTTGCTTTTCACCTACGATCTGGAGCAATCCACAAGTTTGTAGGCTACCCACACACAGAGGTCTCCCACGACTGAATGCTGCAACAACCTATCTGCCTCTTCTGTCAACACACCTAGAATTCCATCGCCCAAAAGCTGAAGGCCATCATCAACCATCCCGTACGCACTCTCTGGTCTGAGTTTCTTTTGTTTCCCTCTTTATGCAAAAGTCTCTCAATTTCTTTATCCTTTCATCGGCGTGTGTCTGACGGACTGCTCCATTCTTTTGGTACTTCCATCTGTGTTACGGTATGGTTTATCATCGACAATGTTGCACATGACGATATGGACCGCCTGTAATTCCAAATCCACTTAAAACTCTTGTGTGCGCAAGTGAAACATGTCCTGATGTCTTAATTCTAAGAACACAGGAGAATACGCAGCTGGTGCTATGCTTATCGTCAGTCAACGATGCGTCGTTTGTCAAATTCCGTCAATTGGTTGCTGACCCGAGGGAGATTTTCGATATTCTGTCGATATATGATGCAGCTGACCAACCTTTGTTCAGCGCTTGTTTGAAATTATCGCAGATGGGCGACCACAATTGCTTGGAAACTACCCAAGGGGTAGAAACACCCAGACGGAATAACGAGTATAAGCGTATGCAATTCGGATCTGGGTAAGAGACGATAGCAAGTACAGAAGTGTGCGTCCCGTATATATAAGAATCCATAGGCATTCTGTTAAACAGAAACAAATATCGTAAGGTGTCCAATCAACGAGTCCGATGAATAAGCAGTATGTCTGTCAGTGCGTCTGGTAAGTGAGCCACGCTTACACCCTCCCAATCTATGAAGTTTCTTTTTGCTGTTCCCAAGCGTCCAGGGCTTCACAATCTTCGAGATCCCGACGCGGGAGCCATTCATCTTCATCAGCGCCGAATCCAAGCCAACGAACAAGATATCTCTTCCCACGTCCCAC
>JABBWB010000230.1:0-69664 GCA_016628085.1 Suillus occidentalis | reverse complement strand
CTTTCTTCTTATCAAAAATCTCTCTCCGTTTACTAGAGAAAATGCGTCAAAGCTCGTAATAACCAGTGATTTAATGGCCCGATACTAGTGCCCACTATGTCCCGCCATAAAAATTCATTTTAATTACTCACACACCAAGCACGAAGACTTTCACGATACTACCATATACAAAATCCGCACCGCGGAAGACTATTTATAAGAGCAATTTGACTTCTTTTCGTGTTCAGAACTCAATCCTAATAATTTGTGAGACCGTTAAAACATGTCAGAGAGAAAGGGACACTGCACAGGACACAGAGACACGGCAACGATGTGTTGTGGAGAAAAGTTCCACCGTGCGAAGTGCGACACTACCCACTCAGGCCTGACGACCTCAAGGTGATCAGCGAGCGACGAGGAATGTAACTGAGCCGGGAAGTAAGGGTAATGGCGAAAAGGGTCTGGGTAAGAGTGCAACGGGAGGTGGCGCTGCACAGCGAAGCCCAATCCATCCTTGGTCCTGAAAATGTATCTAATGGTTCCTGGTACTTGCGTGTGCGTAACGCCGTCAGGATAGTAGAGAACCAGGCTGTTTCCCACATGGGTGGATTCACGAGTGTAGATTGATCCCTTGTAAGTTACGCGGGCATGCAGGACGGCTCGCTTGACCTTGATAAGAGATCGGAGGTCTGCCGGAATATCTTCGTTTGGTGTAGTAGGCACTAGGGAATCTTCAATTATAGCGTCGACTGTGGGAGAAACAAATCTGTCAAATAAAGATTTTATATCTCTGAATACCGGAGGGCAGGAAGGCCGGTTCAGCCAGTGCTTCAACTTCGCAGCCTTGATGTATGAGGAAAGGAGCGTTGATTCTTGCTGACCTTGATCAGAACTAGTGTTAGAAGGTTCGTACGAAAAAAAAAGGTGAAACTGTCACCAAAAATGTGGTTAATTGGCAAACGCTGCAGCTGTCCGATGAGGCGCTCATATGGGAAGCACCACCATGACCGAACAGGACCGAAGAGCTGCAGGTAGTCCCAAACATGCAACTGCCATGTGACCATTAGTACGATGGGGTGCATGGGGATGTAAAACCCGTAAGTCTCGTATCCATGCCACAATGTATCCGTGATACGCTTGTGCTCGAGCGGCTGTCATAAATCGCAGACATGCAATATGAACTGCAGAGACAAGGGACATGGTGTGATCGAGGACGGCACGACGATTGGCTGAAACTTCTGAGGTTCGATGTTGAGATCCTTCACCCCATAAACTGACCAGCGCTATGGGTAAGTACACAGTCGTCAACGTGCGCCATTCGTCTGCTTTCAGCGATCCAGCTCTGGCTTCTCCGAAGTTGTATGGGACTGATCGTAATGAAGATGGCGTATCTGTCGTTCGAATAACATCAACGATGCGTTGCATGACTTCAGGGGTACTGATGCGCAATCTCGGCGATTCAATAGTAAAAGGCTTTGTTCGACGCTATAAATGCAAGAGAAGCGGCAGTTTGAGAAGGTGTGCAAGAAGGCTAGAAAAACGACACACCCAAGTAATAAGTGACCTAACCCAGTGAAACTTGTAAACCTTCTTTCCAGGGTGTGCAACGTCTGGCCCAATGCCCAGTTCTGCTGCCACGAACTGAAGGTATGCAACCTTCTTCGAAGAAAGCTTCTTCTCCAACTCAGTCATGTGAGTCTCGATGAGTTGAGTGTCATTGCCCTCGAGGTCAGGAATCGCTGCAGTAAGGAGGCCGCGAATGTACTTGATATTCTTGACATCTTTCTCACAGAAGTCTTCAGGCTTGTGGAGATCGACGTCGGGAAAAGGATGATGGAAAGCAGGTAGAGAATCAGTCTTTCGCTGCGCCGAGTCAGCTGTAAGACCCAAAAATTCCCGGAAATGATTGTGCGCGAGACCCTCGAGTAGACAATGCATAGTGTCAACAACGACTTGATGAGAGGGATCCCAATAAGAGAGTCTCCAAAGCGTTGACCATCGCACCCCGTGTAATGAAAATAGCTTGTTGCGCTCAGCAGAAGTGCTAGCGTTCTTCCATAGCTCAGCAAGGCGACGCATTTCGTTCTTGTCCCGAAGAACCCAATCTGTAGAATGAACATCTGTTCTACCACAAGTCGATCTGTGAAAGCAATGACACGCAGTGCAATAAAAGTGGCTTGTTGGACCAGCTAGCTGAGCGGCCTTTCTCGCTGCTGGAAGGTCGCACACTAGACATGCTATGGCGCTGCGCGTGACCCGACCATGCGCCTGTAGAGCTGTGCGGGAGAAACGTATCCCACATTCCCAACTTTCTACGAAGTCGTCAACAACGGGATCAAGGAAGTGGTTCAACTGATCTCCTGAGGGCTCCGAAGGTCCCGGAATGATTCCGGCCAAGTACATGTTTTCTGGCTTATACCGGATATCGAGGGGGAGGTTCAAGCACGCGCAAGAGATTATTCCTGTGGAAGTCGATGCGCTCCGCTGAAGATTGCCTTCGATGTTGAAGAAATCAACGTTGAGCGTAAAAGCGAATCGACCTTCAATGCCTCTATCGATAAATAATGATTGCGTCGGACCCTTGAAATTGCGAAAAAAGTCGGCGTCCCAGACATCTTTGATGATATGCGGCGGCACGCTCCCAAGTGAAGCTAGCAAATTATCACATGGTGTGTCCATTATAGCTTCCAGGTCGGGACGAGACAGCAGTCCAGCGAGGTAGTCATGGAAGTGATGATAAACAAATGATTTTATTGGTTCCAGTTGCCCACTAGAGGAGCGCTGCAGTAACGATTCGCCACAAGGTGCATCCTCTGGCTTCGGTCTGTTAGAACAATTGAGGGGATAGCGCGCACTACTTGAGTCAATATTGGCCCTCGGTTTGAACGTGCAATTGCACGAAGGACAGACCGCGTAGGTGGTGGTCTGGCCGTCAAGCTTGAAGCGTGAAAGGGCAGCCTCCATCATTCGGGGGATCTGAGAATGTATGTTTTGACGACGAGACTGTGAATGAGGGTCTGGGCTATCCATGGCAAGGCTCAAAATGAGCGAAAGAACGCCCATCAGAAACTCCCCGTGTCTGCGACCAATGCCGAAAATGACGACGGACACAGCTCCTAAAAAAAGGGATACCTGGGCGATCTCGTCGCAGTAATCAATCGGCGGATTGTAATGATGTGCTGCGTCTGATGTTAGCGGGACAAGCAGAATGCGGGAATGAAAACTCACAGGAATCAAATTCGACTGACTCAGACGACACGGGAAGCCCATCTTCCTTGCTGAGAAGGATCTTTTGCATTTCATCACAAGACGTCTCTAGCTGAGTCCTGCGAGAGATGGTGGAGGAGACCTTGTTTTTCACTTTCGCAAGGGCCCGGATCATCGCAGACAGCTCATCACGGATGGAGCGCAATACCTCACGAGATGTTGAACTGGAAAAGCCGGGCGCGAATCCTTTCCATTCGTGACTCCATTACGTCCAAAGTCGCTTCAGCCCTTGACCAGCGCTGCATCTCAGCAGCCTGCAGGATGCGGGTGATATGTCTTTGAAATGATGTAAGTACACATGAAGTGTGATATATGTATCGGACTCACGTATCGTTGCCAGTGAGTTCAGCATCCAGGCAGGCATTTCGCCTTGCCTCATTGGACTTCCGAACACGAGACCCACAATTTGTGGTGATCATCTGAATTGGCTTTGTTATCGGTCAAGGTCATAGCAAATAGTTCAGCGGCGAGATCGTCCACCGGTGTCGACATCTCGGACTGATGTGTTGGGTGCTTCGCCTTGGAAATATTGAGGAGGTGTTTCACGATCTAGGCTGGGCTGAAGAGTTTGATGGGCGAGATGAAGTATGGAGCTTGTACATTCAGACGAGGTCGCCATGTTAGCCTGCGTGCGCTAGATGTACTTGCTTTATGGTGATGGGCAAGTCTCTGCCACCAACATTTCTGGGCACACCATCCACTCCGACATCGCAGCATTGTGCGCATTTGCAAAGAAAAGTTCGGCTAGGCATCTAAATGAACATTAGATGATGATTTTGAAGCCATTGCTGATCTTACCTCTTGATAAGATAGATGGTGTGTTGACGAAGGGTTATGTACTGGAAAAAAGGAGTGAGAATCTTAGAATCAGAAGGCACCGGGTGTACTTGCCAAAGTACAATGTTCGATCGCCTTGGAGACTTCTGATAATGCCGCTCAGCGCCCGCTTGTGCGGCGCTCATCTCTGAGCGATAGATAACATGAGGCAACTAGAACACAGTTGAGTTCGGGGCGTTGCTGAACAGGTATACATTATAATATTAATGCTTACGACTATTCGATTATAGCGGATGACGAAGCCTTGGCCTCAGCATCCCCAGCTCGGTTTTCTCTCGGAGTTTTTCCCCGCGCCAACTATGTCATTTGTCATTGATCGAGTCTGTGTAAATCTATATATATGAACTACCTTCTACTATGTTCTAATGAAAAAAGATACAACTGTAACTGTAGCGAATTGTAACGAGTAGTCAAGAAGAGAGCTAAAGGGAGCCAAATTAAGTGGAAGGAACGCATATGTAGTGAATGACTACCATAATTAAACTCCGCCAAAATTTCAAGCCCAGCAGGCGCAACACTGCTGATCATGCGAGTGCAAACTGAATCGAGCCAGTTGCGATAGTGATTTCGCAAAGTAAAATGGTAAAAAAGGAAAGGAACAGGGTAAGACATTCATCTAGTAAGGTGCATAGTAAGACGTGACTGTTCTACAAGACAAATTTGATCAAACCGCATATTGACAACGGTTGAAGGAGAAATTGCAATATCAGCTGTGTTCTTCTTGAGGTAACACTTAGCTACATTGCAAACAGAACCGCGATGACTGCCGTCCAGAACAATGCACTGTTGGTTCTTTTTGCGCGGGGGAGCTGGGCTAAGATCTGTAGCAGGTATATGATAGTGCTGAATTGCAGCACCTGCACCATTCGATGAGCAGGATACAGCAACACAACCCTCGGGGGCGGGTCCGTTAAGACCGAGGAAGGGGTCAGGACAAGCTGTTGACACGAATCGATTGTGAAGCCTGCCTCGCATGAAAGAGGGCGAGACTTTCAACATCGCGTGATAGGTTGTGAATGTGGAGGAAAATTCCTTGTTCATCAGCCAAGCTAGCGGGGCTAGAATAAAATAAGTGGGAATGCTGTGACGATTTGTTGAAGAACTCACTCTCTTTCGGTTCCTCTCCTCCATCGGTGCCATCAAGCACGTCGTTGATATTGACACTCCAGGGGTCGGGCGCAGCAGCCTGTGAGGGACTGAGGCTAGAAGGGTTGCCGGCCGTGACAATATCCTCAGAGCTGCTGGTCCAGGTGGTCCACACGGATGATGATTTGTCTATGGTGGAAGTTGACGAGCTGGAATGGATCTTTTCAGGGGGAGGGGTGACGCTTCGAGGTGGTGGGGCCAAGTACGATTTTCTGCGTATCTCGCAGAAAGACAACATCTCGGTTCCTTCGAGCATGATGCCGTTCAACCTCATCCCATACCTAAATACACTTAGAATTAATTCGCACATATATGTACGTGTTGCTTACCTAGTAACAACATCCTTGAGTTGAATCGTGGTGCGCTGCTGCCCATGGACGGCAACGGTGCAAGTTTCAGATGAGAAACTGTACAGCGTGGCTCGGTAGCCCTTACGGTCACCGCTAATAATGAAAACTTCTTGCCCGATGTCTTTTTTGAAGGAATCTAAGCTGGCATTTTGTAATTTAATCACGAATCCGATGGGCACATCGACCTGTCAGAAATCACAGTTAGGCATGCACGAGGCGAATCATTAAAATTACTAACCAGTGAGTGATCAATCTCAGAGAGTAGAGTTAAGTGGGCGTTTATAAAGTCAACCCTTCGAACGACGCCTTTTGTCGTATACTCTGGACCACGGGCTGACTCTCACAACATCTCCAGGCTTGACGTCATAACCTCTGTCTTGCGTAAACTGCAGAGTTTGGAGGTTGGGGATTCGCTGAGCAGCTACAATGGGAACTGGGATAATGAGCGATCCATCCTGGAACCACAAATAATTCCCTCCTTTGGAGAGCCAGCGCACGACGCCAGTTTTCCCCATGTGCTCCCCAACAAGCACATTTACGGAGTCTCCAATTTGAATGGCATCAATATCAGGGGGGGGCTTGGAAAGTTGCTGAGTTGGCAGCCGTGCTTGCAGAGTGTGACTAAGAGGGCGACGATCTAGGTAGTATTTGGAAACTTCTAACTGTGCGTTGTGTTAGACAGGATTTTTTTTGAGAGTGATGAGAAATTTACCTCTTCCTTCGAGGCGTGCTGACAAAGGCGAAATGTATCATCTGCCATCTGAATAATGTGCCCTTCCACGCCCAAGTATGGACCTGCTATCACTTGAACTGTGTCGCCAACCCGAAAAACGCGATCTATGTCATCTAATCGGATGTCGACTTCCTTTCGGCTACCACTCAAGGTCAACTCCAAGGTAGCAGAATTAGCAGGATGATCTGTCGAGACGACCTGACCGGTCTCTGAACTGAGATCTCCTCTGACAATTCTAACCCAATCGCCTGTGCGCAAAAACTGCATAGAGAACATAACCACAGTTTTCTTGAGGAAGGTTTGGCCCCACCCAGATTGTAGGTGGAGCCGAATGTCATCGGCATGAGGACAAACGACAAGTTCTAGGCGATCACAGGTGAACAGTCTTGAGTAGGAGGCCCATGTAATAATTCTCTCCCTTGTATGTGCATCCTATGACTTCCTCACCGCGATTGATGTTGGAGACCGCGTCCCCATTCGGAAGGCGAGATCGGTCGAGTAGTGAGCGAGATCCCCGAGGCATGGGATAGGGGAACTCTCGTGGGGGAACCAAGACTGCGACCATATCGTTCGGTAAGTTTGAATCGAAGACTTGGGCTATGTCGCCCTTGTACTTGTCATGCTTGAATCTCACCCACGCTGGGTTGGGAAGTTTTCTGCAGGACCGCTCGACCACTTGACGTTCCTCATCCGATACAATGACGTATTTTTTCACGGCGAGGTAAAGTGAGAAAGGAAGGGCATCGGCGATGGTCTTAGAGCTGTCCGCCACCACGTAAATCTGACCTGCTAGCCAAGCTGACACTGTGACGCGGAAGTTCTTCTTCCGAAGGTGTTGAGCAATGAAGTCTGTGACGTTTCCTGTGATTGATGAGTGATGAATGAATGATACATTACGTCTTTAGAAAGACTTACGGTGGACATGAACTAGATACATCCTCCCATCTTGCGATAGAGCCGAAGTAATTAAGCCAGATATTGGGGGAAGAGGATGGTGATCTTGAGATGTGTTACGCCTGTGTATCTCCAATTCTATTGGCGAGACCATCAATAACCGCGGCGAACCTAGTGGCCGATGAGGATCCTGGCAAGCATGTAACACTCCGCAATTCGGAGCGACTCTCGTCGGCGCTATCCTCCTCCTCCTCCTCCTCCTCCTCCTCCCCCTCATTATCTTCTCCTGCGTACAAATCGAGATAGGGATTTTTTGACTGCAAATGTTATGTGAATATAGATAAAGATATCAGAACATTTCACTTACTTTGGCTGGTCTGCGTGTAGGTCGAACGCGCGCCTGGGACAATCGCCTGTCCGTGACAGAATGATCTTTGGGCGCACAAGAGGCCGGAGATATGTGCTTCGCCTTTACGGCGCGAAGGTTTTCTAAGGCGACATTGTCATCACCGTCGCCGGAGAATAAGGCATCTCGGGCTTCCTTCCATTCGTCTTCAGCATATCGATCTCCCAGGTACGATAGAAAGTCTTCCTCCATCTTAGGATATGTCATGTTGGTAGTGAGGAAGTCCTCCATAATTCTCCAGGCATGTTCATCTTTCAGAGGTGCTGTCTGACTCCCTGCAATACGCGTGAACAACAATATCGACAACACCTTATCATTACTTACCTTCATCGGTTCTCATGCGCTTCGCGGAAGGCGCGCCATCATCCGATGCAGCGCGTTTGGACATCGCTCTGCACTAGTTCTACATAATCAATGATTTTAGCAGCATTACACAACGAACTTAACAAATTACACACTGTGTTCAATAAGTATGTGTCTACGAAAAGTCTACACTATGTAACGTTCGAAGTTTTGCTATGTCGTGCCTGTTATGTCGTGTTGAGGTAGTGGTAACGGAAAGAAAACCATCGAGGCGCAAGATCAGTATTTGTAGTGAACGACTAATTGTGGACTAGCTTACCATTGTGTGGACTGTGAATATTGATATTTACAGAATTGTGGATTTGAATCATGAAACAATGATTAGTGGACCCATGATAGCACGGTTTTTGTTTCTGACTCTGGGCCAAGTACTGAGTGGTCCAAGTCCTGCTCGCCCGCTAACAAATAACTTACAGAAGCGCATTTGATGCGGAATATAATGAATAAGCGATAGGTTCTAGTACTAGTCCATCGCCTGCTACGTATATACACTATTCACAGCTCATTGTAGTTATGAGTGAGTGGTCGGAAAAGGATCTCATTTTGGCAAACGCCCACTGTGATATAGAGAACGACTATTGCAATTGAAACCCAGCTATTATGTAAACATACATTGTGTCGTTGGGTCGTTGTGTCGGGCGCATCGGGAATTCTCCGGCGGAGTTTAAAATTATGTAGTCGTTCATTATATAATGGCTGCCCTTGTCTGCGTTGACTCCTTTCCGAACTGTCAAATGTGAATCACCCTGTACAACTAGTGTATTGCATAGCTTCTTGTATAGCGTATTGTACTGTACATGTATCGACTTGAGTGCATTCTTAAGTGCATCAGTATTGCGTATTGACTTTGATGTCATTATGTCTTAAACTTAAATCACAAAACACTTTCGAGGAAGTCAAACATTGGCGCTTGCCCGCACATCGCATCATGATGAAAATGGTATTTCGCGCCCGCATGCATAACTTGTCTACCTGTATTGATTAATGCGTTCATACAGCCACTCTGTATTAGATTAGATACCGAGAAGAATCACAGCCTGCGACTCGCCATGCTCCATCTCCATGTTTGATGTAGTCTTTCCTCGCCCAGTGGGTAACTTATTTTCATTCGAGATAACTATCGTCTCCTCTCGGTTCTCAATATATTGCTCTACCTGGGTGCGAATATCTTCATTCGTTGGGTCGCGTGGTCGAGCCAAGTTTCGCCAGATATTTCCCAACGACTCAAATGATATCGATGTGTTCATTGTAACACACTGCAATTGAGTAAGTCACCACCTTCGCCGTTTCATACGAAATATGACATACGACATGGCTAACATATGCAAGCAGCGCTATTGCGATAGCTAATTGTACGATTCCGCGTACAAAGTTTTTGAGAGCCTTCCCCAGTGGTGGACGTGCTGTTTCAAGATTCTCCCGTTGGCGGCTCCAGATAGAGATGACTGGCTCCGCATCGTTTTGAGATGTTGCCCCAACAATCATACTGTGGTGAGCCCCGTCATAAGTCTCATAGTCTGTCAGGCGCCGCTAACATATAGGTAAAAATATTATCGCACTGTAACAGTCTGCACTCTCGCCTTGTCGGCATGTTTCAACACTTGCTTGAGGGTTCCTTCATTTTTATCGAAAACATATATGACGCCTGCGTCACTGCCACCAACCACCACGTCAGTCTTTTCGCCAAACACTACTTGTTTCGGAAACATTTTGATTGGGTTGGTATTGTAGCTTCGGATGCACACTGCATCGTCCAGTCGATGCAGGCTAAATCCATTTGTCACATTGTCAATGAGGAACAGTGTTTGAGCATTGTCCACTGAAGCGTGCCCGCTTTGATGAAATGTGAAGGAATGCCATTTTTTTTATCCAATGATATCACTCACATTAGGGGTCCGGCATTATTCATAGCAATTATGACTCCGTCTGTGCCCCGAAGCGCATGCCTACAAGCAAGGTATGTTAGAATCATTGTGAGGATCGCTGTATCGACCTACACCTCTCCGTCATACATTCCGAAGACTAATAAATTTCGACTTGCAGTGCGGTTAAAGTTTATCGTACGCGGAATCGTACTATTCAGCTCAATGCT
Source organism: Suillus occidentalis (assembly GCA_016628085.1). Lineage (NCBI taxonomy): Eukaryota > Fungi > Basidiomycota > Agaricomycetes > Boletales > Suillaceae > Suillus > Suillus occidentalis. Next base: position 59,597 of record JABBWB010000230.1, on the reverse strand, counting down.
GAAAACCGGAATCAATGGTCCTTTGAAATCAAATGACCAAACTTGAACACGTCTGTCCCGTGTTCCGGTAGCAATGCGAGTGTCATCTCCAGCGTGATCATAGGTAATGCACATAATTTCTTTACCTGTGCCTATTCTTCTTGACACTTTGGCGTCAAAGTCCTCTATACCTTCGCCTTGCTGCTGCCAGATTCCGATGAATCCTAGTCCCGTGCCATAGCACAATGTCTCGCGTACCGCTTCTTGGCGGGTGATCCAGCATGCACATGTCACGGGATCGACTGGATTTTGAAGACCCATGTTTTGGCGTGGAGACGGGAGTTGAAGTCGCCGTTTGAGGTCCCAAATTCTCATGCCATCTGAGCCTATTTCCAAGTAGGTCTTTGTGTGAGATTGTCGCATATACAAGAACTTACCACCGCTTGCCAACAGACTGCCATTGTTCGAGATAGTCAAACAATTGATAGCGTTCTTGTGCCCAATCAGGCGCCCTTCAAGGCGATATTCCTTGCAAGCTTTGGCAGGCATAAAAAACATTGGTGGTTACGATGTAAGTTGATCTCTATTTTTCGGACGTCTTTAATGGGTGATCGTATACCGTATACAATAGTCGGACTGTATATCTACATAATAGCAAACACTTGGCGACAACAGGCAACCCATGACAACATCTTCCTGGTCAAATGGAAGTAGAAATCCTCGAAGCAAAGCGAAACTACATTAACACTAATTATAACTTTGTTCTCTAGCGGCGGGCGCTGAGCGCTGATATCCCGATCAAGGATGCTTACAAACGGCAGTGATAAGACATTCCGCTTGTGTAAGTTTGAACCAGTCCAGCATGCCTCATACCTGTGTACATGTCCCCCCGTTCTATCAGGCGGATGGTCCCCCGCAGCAACTTCCATTATTGACATATCACACAGAGATACTCTATCCGACAGCATCATTTGTCTTGATCTCTCCGCAAGAAGAGATAGCATTCTCTACTCATACACTCCACGGACGCACTCGAACATCGCGGGTCTTCACAACTTCAACCCTACCAGTCCCCGCTGGCCCCCCTACTCCCAAACTCGTGACCTCTCGCTCCCCTACTCCTAAATTTACCAAGGCAGTCTCTTTTTCAGCAGACCAAATTTCCGGGAATGGCGAGTCGGTAAAGATGTCAATGTACTCCTCTTCCATTTTATCAACGGACTCCAACGACCCCAAAATTCCCAAACCAGACGGTGAAGCAGGGCGCCCGGCTCGTGGGGGATACAACCTGGAAAGGGCACTCAACTGGGATTCTAGTCGATTCAAGATGCTAAGGGTGAGATCTATGCTTTCGAACCGATCTCATATTCATACCCACGATAGGACTTTGTCCACCGATCAATCGACAGTCATTGCGACACTAGCAAGAGTAAATCAAGCCAAAAGCTTGCAGCATTGAATTCTGTTGAGACAGAGGTATGTCTATAAATTTTATAATTGTATTTACTGACTTCTATTCAGGCTGTCGTTCAATTTCCGGAATTGAATGACTATATGGGGCGCTGGCCAGTGGGAGATCTTATACAAATGCAATTGAAAAATCTCTCTGCTAAGGAGCGACAAAGGCACGCGAAGAAGAATAGCCCCAAGTAGACCGAGTATCACAATTGAGTGTTCCATGGAACGTATATCTCAAATAGTTTGATTTAATCAATCGAATGAGTCCGAACTTTTGTTAACAAGGTAGTAACCTCTTTCCACCTACAACCTCCGTGATACCGGACATTGGGTGATCCCCCATTGAGGCGAGTATTTTTTTTTTTGATAAATTGTTCAAACGCTGAGTGAGACTTGACAAGATGTCCCGTTTAATAGCTTTGTTTTCCCCACATTCCGATGGGGATTTGATCGATGTCGAATCTCACCCGCTCCAGGAATTACGTCCTGTACACACATATCCACCTGCATCTCAGCCCACCACCTCTGCGATAATTCACACTTACCCGCCCGAGCCTACCCCGACCCATGAGGACTTTAGGATGAGTATGAGAGAGGAGGAGGAGGAAGAGGAGGAAGAGCAGGGTGTCAGGCTTTCGCTACGGATGAGAGAAGAAGAAGAAGAGGAGGAGGAGGAGGATCAGCATGACAGCCCTTTGGTGCGCTGTAGGATGAGAGAGGAGGACGATCAGCGTGTCAGTCTTTTGGTATCTCGGTTCGTATCTCTGAGCTAATGTTTACTTAGCCCACCAAAGTTGTTCTCAAGGAAATTGATCAGTCATCCAAGTTGCGTGATGATGTACGTGAGCTACGTTATAGCCACCATGAGCTTTTGGTTCGAAAGCGCAACGCGCAGGTAAGGCAATATTTTGCATAATATGTTCATGTCTTACTCGCCTCCAGACCAATGCTCATTACCGTGAACTGGAGATGCGATCAGTCGCTGACCAGTATCGTGACAAGAATGGATATCTTGAGCTCGAGAAAGTCGAGGCCCTCGCCTCATTGGAACAGCAGCACCGCAGTGAAGTCTCATTGATCCAGGTAGGAGATCCCTAATTTTAAAAGTTGGACTTGTCGTGATTTCTTTTCTATTGACAGAACCGAATGGCAGTTAACGTTGAAGAGGTGCAACATGCCGCACGCGCGGAACGAGATCTCTTATTAGCAGAGAAAGATGCTTTACATCAACGCGAGACTCTCTTGGCAAGAGAGAAACTGTTGATTGAGAATGAAAGGGAATTAGCCCGCCTGACCGCTGGTTATGATTCCAAAATCGCTTCATTAGATGTGCGTCTCGAGAGTGTTAGTATAAAGAACTCTAACAATTTCCGTAGAATCAAATTCGACAGGCAAACAGAATCACGCCTGCGTTGCCTCCTTCATGGCGTCATGTTGTAGGCAAAAGACCAGTGGCTACATGCACTAACATCGTCGGGTTTTCGCCAGTAAGTCAACGTCTGTATTTACACCTCTGTATCATCCTACTCATAGTTTTCCAGATTCCTGATGTACTCTCGGAATCCCCTGTTGACGAACCTATTATCACTGATAATAGTAGCAAGGATGGGCTTCGCTTGACTTCACTTTTGAATGTTCCTATCGAAGACGCCACGGTCGGAATGCTCGCTGAGGCGCTCGCAAAGGCTCTCCAGTATCAACAAACATCCCCTAGTAGACCTCGCTCGAGACGCAAAATCCCTGAACCCTCTGTGGAATATTTTACCGATGATCAGCATCGAGAAAACAAGGTAAGAGACTCGCCGTTTGAAACGGCTTTGCTAATAATAAAACCTCAGGCGAATGTGCGAGATTTATTTAGGGAGACATTCCATCTCACGAAAGATGATGAGTACATGGTTTACGAGGGAGCAGCGCGCGAAGTCGTATCGCTTTTCGTAGGCGGCATAGGCCCCGGTCCTGACCCGCTTGCGTTGCAGTGGGATATGACGACCACGTACAAGTCGGATTGGAATCAAAAGGTCATCGATCACCTCTGTTCCCTGTATATGACCATGCAGGAGAGCAACCGCTGGACCGGGCGATCTCAGCAGTCGATCAGACGTGATATCACCCATAAATTCGATCAATGCCGCAAGTGCTGGAGAAAAGCCCGTCCTCAGGTCGCCAGTGATGGCACTCACGAGACTATGCAACAAGTGGGAGATCGCCTGGTGGATCACACGAACGAGCGGTTACGGATGGCTAGGGTCCTATCTCGTAGAACAACAGTAAGTCGTTTGCATGTGTCTCTTGTAGAATGGACGAATTTTAATTTGTTTTTTTTAGAAATTTGACACCTGCCGGAAGGTCACGTCAGCCCTGCTCAGTGACCGGAAAGCGAGCCGAAAGGACGATTTACCTGTGTGGGTATATTTGAACTCCATCGTGGAGACTCTGGATAAAGACGGAATGAGCTCTGATGAGAGCGAGACTGAAGACTACGGACTCCCAGTCTTTCGGCTCAAGACGATGCCGTGGAGAGCTGATTTCAGTCATGAAATGAAAATCATCGACGAACAGCGTTTAGCGGGGGCAGCTGTCTTCACTCCCAGGGGAAGTAAGCCCACAAAGCGTCTTCACAATGCCAAGCGGGAGTCTGTTCGGCCAGCAGTCGCAGGTTTGCCTAGATCATTCTACAATCTATCGTGGTTGAGCGACCAATGTCCGTCGTTCAAGGTATCTAATGAAAAGTTCCAGCGAATTGAAATTATGGTTTCACGCAGGTGATTCCGGGTTGTTTCCTTTTCTTGTACTGCTGTCGCTGTTGCTGTTCGTGATTTGTACTTTGTACCCCCTGTATGTAACTGCTGTTCACTATCTTGTACCCCATGTATCAACCTTGTACCGCACCTGTACTATGTACTATAAACTATCATGGCTTTGATATAGCGCGCGCTCCCTCATTAAAATATATATGTAAGTCATCTAGTCATATGTGGTGCAACCTGCACTAATTTACATCATTATCAGCTTTCTTTTCGGTTTCCATTTGTTATCGACAGTTTCCACCATTACACTCACAAATTAGTCATTCACTACAAATACCGATTCCGGACTTCATGGTTTTCTTTCCGCTACTCGCCTGTACGTAGACTGTTAGACTCTGCACTTAGATTATAAGCTTAGAATTCATGCGTAGATTTCGGAGTAGTTCCTTAGCACGACACATATATGATACAGCAAGCTTGCGCAGTCACTTAACTTACCAATGTCTCAGTTGGATACCCTCCTGGCATTCCAGCAAGTGAACCTAATGCGCGTTCATGGGAGATTGCAGTACATCAAGGTCTGTCGACGCACCTGGCTTATATCTTAATCCCAAAGTTTCTGATTTCTCCCTTAGAACTGTTCCGAGGGAAAGCAATCCGCAAATCGTACGTGTTATGTTGCATGGATCATCGTCAGTCTTCTAACTAACAAAATCAATCGACATTACTGCGATATTGATTTATTGCCTCACATCTTGTTTGCCGTCGTACTTTTTGCGTTTCTCTCCACCTTTGGAGCCATGCGACATAATATTGTCTATCTCTATGCCCTCCAATGCACCCTCCAATGCTGCACTGATACGCTCGCGCAAGAGGTCAGTAGTCGGATGACCCGCCTTACAGTGACGTTCAATACATTTGCTGATGACCTTCTCTAGACTGCGCATAAGTTTGCTTTTCTTCGGAGACACATGTCCCACAGCTTGACAGTCATTGATGTCATTGGCAGCATTGGACGTGATTAGTGCCTGAAACACCGTGATGTTAGTCCATGAGCTTGTTTTCATATAATCATACTAACGTTACTGGCCACTATATCAAGTCTTTTATCGGGAACGGACGTCCCGTCGGGCGAATTGGGTTCGTCGATGACCATGGCAGATCCCATCCACAACTGGGAAGGTTCATGTAAGTGCTCGATGACGAACTTTCATATCTTTCATCTACTTACTGCATCTTCTAGGTGGACCTCGTAATTCTCGATATACATAGCAAGTCTCCTCGCTAGAGGTGCTGTTGTTGGCTTTCTTGATGTATCCATGTCTCGCGAGGGTCGCATGTAGGGATTGAAGCGTTTGCGATGAGCTGCAGTGGTTTTGCTGCGAGGTGATGTGGACGACATAGTGAGTTGTCAGATACACCTTTCGTGTCGCTCTTAAGTCAGGCCCTGACAGTTGTTACGGTTTCTGGGCCATATCACCCGCATGAGTTTCAATTGTGCTTCTTCCTACTCGCTTCCGTAAGTAGTCGTACTTTTACAAGGTAACGATCGTGATCATTATTGTCAGAACCGTCTGGTTATTCCCTCTGCAAGTGATTAAATCCCTGGTATATCCCCTTCTTCTTTCTCAACAAAGTCTTTCTGTTTTATCCCTCTACATGGATCGATCATTACGTTCGCCCTTTTTTGTGTCCAAACAATTAACCTCTGCGCTCAGACTTCGAGTCATTTAAAGCAGGGAGCAGGCGTAGATTACCTTCGAACATTTTACGATGGGAAACTCGATAAGTCACATCTCTGGTCGACAATCTGGCATGGTGAGACTTATTAAAGTATGTAGGCTTATAGGCTTTCACTGACTCCTGTTTGACAGAACATTAGCACTAGTCCGCAGGATACTGCGCAATCCTCGAAGCGTAACATTGAGTTTGATGATTCGGCATCCCCTCGAAAGCGACGTCTCCTGGAATCCTATTCCACGGGTGACATCCACCAGGTTATCGCTATACAGCTACAACCCTCAACTATATATCGCTGTCACACCAACTTTACGAATCCCGTAGCCAAGCGTTTGTACAGGGAGGCGGTATGCAAAGACTTGCTGTATATATTGTGCTCTACTGATCCCGATTGCAGTCTGACGTCTTCTTGAAGCGCAAAGCGGATACTCAACTCGATCCCTTCTCAATGAAGCGTGTCAAACTTTATGAACCTTGCAACACCACGGCGTTTATTTGGTCCCTGCCTGCGGAAATTCTTGTTCTTATCGTTGCTCTTTTGGGAGCACAGGATATGCGCTGTGTAGCACAAGTTTGTTCTCTATTGAGAGAAATTGCCGGACCGCTCTTCTTCTCCAATCGGAACTTCCCAACTTCCCCAAAGGACCTGTTTTACATCCGTGTAGATTCTCCCAGCTTTGACATTTTGTCTACTTGGATACAGATGGATGCCTTCCGTCCCCCACGTATGATGTTATGTTGGTTGAATTCTGATTTGCGAGCTTCGCAGCTATCTGCGTTTTTGCACTTCCTCCAATCCGTCCCTCACAAATCGATACAATACATCACACTTTTCTGGAATTTCGACATCCTCGCTTCGCCAATTCTCCCCCAAATCCTTACATTCCTCGAGAACATCCGTGCCTCTGGCTGCGAAGAACTGACGTGCATGGGGTTTTACCATTTCGCCGGCTCATCGGGCGTCACCAAACTCACCCGAATGCACGGGCACATGGGTGTGAATCACCTCAAAGCATTTGAGGCATCCTCGGGGGTGTTATTTTCCCCAGAGTTCTTTCCTTTCACGATCCAGACTATCTGTTCTTCCAATTTGGAAAAGCTTCGACTTAGCTACATCAAACTCAGCTCTGCACACTGGGAGAAACTCATGCGGTACTTGACCATCTTAGCGCTCGTCGAACTCCAAGTTGACGCTGATTGCGCACCGTCTACTCTTATTCGTTTTCTGGCCCGCCACCCTGCTATCCATACACTCTGTATCATTCCGCGACCTTGTGGTACCTGGAGGACCAATCGAATTACAGCTCGTTTGACGCTCCCTATATCTAAGCTAGATGGACCTTTGTCCCATGTCCTTCCAGTCCTTCGGAGTCTCCGTACACTGCCCACCCTCACTTGCCTTGCACTTTCATTGCAAGCTCATGACGCATTACCTGACTATCTTAGCTCAGTTTTACAATGTGTCGACCGTTGTGACAGTGTCGAATATCTCTTCATTTCTCTACCTTCACAGATTCACTCCCGTTCGGCAATGATTTGGCCGGGCACCCATTCAGCAGTGCGCGTCAGACACTTGGCGTTCGACTCTTCAGACATTGTAAGGACATCCCTTCCTTTTGCAGAAGATACACTGGTATGTGTTTGTTTGAGCACTGTTTCAATACTCATCGTGGGCACAGGCATTGTCAGCGCAGTGGATACAAGCCTTCCCTGAAGTCAGACGTGTCAGTATGCGCGGTTACTCCGCCCTCGCTGCCGGAGATCTTGTTGATATTGTGCGCAAAGTTGTTGCTGCTGATGTCAAACTATCTGTGACATTGCATAATTGAGTGGGCGCTGAGTGTTAGGTCTTGCACTGTACGTTATATGTCGAAATTTTTTCTCATACAGCTTCATATTGACTGGATATCTATGCACAAAAGGCCGATTATTACGATAATTGGATGCGCGAAGTACTTCAGAAATGGCAAGCTCAAAGTACCTCCAAGTTCGCTCGCCCACTGAGCTAATTTTAGAGGTTGGCTGGCATTTGCCTATTGGTGCCTGTTACAATGCAATTTCGGGAACATCCGGCAAACGAGTCATTCACTATATAAGCTCGAATTGATGACTAGCTTTTTCTCTTCTTTCCCTCATCGGACTTACGGAATCACATGTCAAACCGCCCCCTTGTTACCTCATAATATCAATACCTCATAACTGATTCTGACATCGTTGTACATAGTGAAATTATTATATTTACAAATACCATGCTCCTGGCACCTGACAATGTGGAGGTGTCTGCTGCGCCATCGGTGCCTAGTTCTTCGGTTTCCCCTCCTCCTGTCGGCGACACCCCTATTAAATTAGGTAGCTCCACGATGTTGCCGTTCACAACTCATACACGATTCCGACTCGAAACTGTCAACGCCATGGGCTACGAGATGAAAGATAAAATTGTTGGCCCGATGCCAGTTGAGGAATTCCTCGAGGAATTCCTGCCGTCTTCACAGATACCCGATTATGACGCTTCGAGCTTCACTTCGGCCTTCACGCCTGGCATGTTCAACAATACCCTCTCTGCTGTTGGTGAACAAAATGCTTATAAACCATTCGTGAGTGTCCCCGCTTTGTGACATCGAGATTTCTGACAAGTCCAAAACTAGAATGACACCATGAAGTCTTTCGCTCCTCAGTTATCGTTCATCGACTCTCATAGCAATGCAGACACGGCCAATTGTTCATCATTCACATTCAGTGTTAAGCCTGACGTCTGTGTATACGCTGATCCAACATTATGTGGTACCGATATTTCCAAGGCAGAAATCATCATTGAATTCAAGTGGGCGGGATATAGTCACGACTCATTCATTGAAGACGGCGACGACATCGTATCTTCCACCGAAAACAGCATGGACACTCTGGGACAAATTACGAGCTATGCTGCAGCTCAGCTTGGTGCCCAATACCGCTCTCATGCTTTTTCTGTCTTGATCGTGCGTGATCGTGCTCGCATCATACGATGGGATAGGGAGGGTGCTATTATTTCTAGCTGCATCAGGTATAACACCGAGCCACATTTGGCTGACTTCTTCTACCGCTACGCACGAGCATCGCCCGAACTGCGTGGCATCGATACTTCCATATCTCCCGCTAGCGCGAGGGAGGCTGCCCTCGCAAGGTTATGGTTAAAACTTTCGAATACTACGCGCATGTTCAAAGTTTCCGTCCCCCGTGCTGATGGCTCTGGTGTGTTGACACTTATCATTCCCCAACCTACTGCACTTGGTTTTCCGCCCGCCGGCCGTGGGACGCGCACCTGTCCTGCATTTGACCTTGTCAATAAGAAGGTCGTGATGTTCAAGGATTCTTGGCGCGTATCACTACCAGATGTCCTCCCAGAAGGCGAGGTTTATAAATTGTTGAAGTCACACAACGTTCGCAATGTCGCAACATGTATCGCATACCATGACGTACCCTTCTCCATCCCTCAGCAACTCAATCAGACTGTCAAGTTTTCAAGTGCGACATGGGCACGTCGCAACACTGTCACCACTCCTCACATTCTTCATCGCCTGGTTCTTGATATCGTGGGCCGGAAGTTGACGAAGTTCGAGAGTTCTCACCAACTTGTCCAGTCCATTCGTGATGCGCTGATTGGTATGTACGTTGGAATCTCAGAGCTACATCTTATTAATGTTTACTTTCACAGCACACAAGGACGCACATGACCTTGCCAAGCTGTTACATCGAGACCTCAGTGTGGGAAACGTCGTGATACACGATGGCATTGGCATCCTCATCGATTGGGACCTGGCAAAGCTAATTACCATCCAGGGTGCTCGACAAAAAAATCGCACGGTATGTTCATCGCATTCCTAAGTTTTATATATATATATTTTAAATTGTCACCAAGGGAACCTGGCAATTCATGTCTGCCTACCTCGTCGCACATTCAGATGCCATTCATCGTGTTGAGGACGACCTCGAATCCAGTCTTTACGTCCTCCTGTGGACCGCTTTGAAGCACAGCATCACTCACATGAATATTGAAGATCGCACAAAGCTCTTGACGCAGGTTTTCGATGGAGGATCTTCGAAAGAAGGTTGGCTCATGACGAGAACCCACCTTCCGCCTGATGTGTTTCTTGGTCGCAAATCGCTCGACAATCTGGTCATTGAACTTTGCACGTTCTTCTCGCATCGGTACACTAAGATACCAGACGAAGAGAAGGTTTCTCTTGCAAGCCTCCGGTCCGTGTTGCAGAAGCACAAAGATGGGCCGCTGTACATGGCTGTACAAGATTACGTGGAAAAATCTCTAGCCTACAAGAACGAGATGGCGATCAAGCTCCTATCCTCACACGACTCCGTTATCAGCATTTATGACAAGTATCTCCAAGAACCAGGCTGGCCTGAAGACCCTGCTGTGGAACAGGAAGTTTTGCAGAACAAACCAGGTGTTCGCATGATCACGAAGTCAATAGTGACTTCGCGTGCAGAAATCACCCCAACGGGCAAGAGACGCAGGTTAGACGACATCGTGTCAGACGATGACAGCGGATCACATGATGGCGAGACGTCCTCAGTGACTAGCCTGGATGAACTCTCGTCCCTGAGCTCTGATTTTAATTTTTGACATTTGCATTATGGCCAGACTCGATCCCACATATCTAGTATACGATACCCTCACGTGTTCTTCTTACCACTTGTTACTACTTGTTACCATTGTCATTACACACTGAAATGCAAGCATGCTCAAAATGAAATGATCCTGCGCGACCAATGCCCGCCAAATGCCCGCCGAACGCACACTCATCGCCCATACCATTTTCCCATGCCTAAAATTTCCCATTTTCCCTCTGACTTTCGACGCAAGAAAAATTCGAGGTTTACTCCTGTAGGGAAATGTCCGTCATTATATAATATTTTGCGCAACTTATCTTTGCGCTCAAAAGTTTGAATTTACCTATCATCACCAAAATTTCATATTTATTTCCTGGCTGAAAACCTCAAATATTCACATGACTCAAAATTTTTGTCAAAATGCCTCACTTTGCATTGTCATTTCACCGTTCATCCAAATTTCTTGATTTTCTCGATTCAAAATTTCAAGTGGAAATTATTAATTTATCAAACGCATTTTGATTCAAATCTTGCTTGTATCAAAACTCCGAAACCACCGGTGTGTGAGCATCAACGTTGCATCAACCACCATCCGACATCAACGATAACTAATGCCAGGCAGTCATCGACAAATTAAATTACATGCAGTATCAATTCAACTCTCAGAGTGCGACGGCGACAGTTTCCACAAAGCGTCACGCCAGCAAGCCGTTGAAAATCTTTACGAGCACGCCAGATCCTGACACTTATCAAAGGCACCCGTTCGTCTCGCAGTCCGTGGTATGACCGGGAATCCGAATCATTCATTCAGCATTATGCTCGAAGCGTGACCTACTCATACACGAGTTGGCGAATTTTCGAGCGTGACGCTGAGTGATGTCACCATCAATGACTTACTTTGCAGGAATGTGGTTACGATTATCCACTTGGAAGCCCCTTACTAGCTCTTACTAGTCAATGAACATCTTTGCTCATATGGCGCGCCGGAAGAGGAGTCAGTATCTTTGAAGAAGTACCCATTCGAAGGTAAAGTATATTCATCTTCACGCCTGCTAAATAGTCCAGCAGTGTTTGGAGGCGAGGGACTCTAGATCAGATTCTATCTCCTTGAGACTTCACGGCTGCGCACAAGCATCAATATCCGTGGCGTAATTTCGACATAGAATCGACAGACGCGCGTGGTACCGACAGGTGCGGGGCTAGGTCGTGATGGCGTGCTTCGTGGCTATAGATGCAAACGGAAATGGTCTAGCTGTGACGACAGCTCCAAGGTTCCGTGTATCTGATTCTGCATTTGAAATTTGAAACCTAGTATTTCGCTCATTATTGTTATCATTCCAGCGTATCGCCACAACTGCCACGTAACTTACTAATTGATCATTACGGTTTAGGCTGTCTCGTCGTATCAAACTGGCTTTTGAAATGTGACGTTGAAATGTGATGCGCGCGTACTCGAAATATCGCCCCAAACTTCGTGCACTGGAAGGTGACTACATAATCATAATCCCGGGGGCTGTGCACCCATCGACTGCGACCGGTAGTCCTTGGGTAGACTAAAAAGGTACAGGAAAGTTACTCTTTTGTTAGTGATTTGTTCCTAAAATCCCTTGGCCTATCTATGAAAGTCATCAAAATGTAGGTAGCACAGCAAGCTACGTGCTGAAATTCCTTCAAGATGAGCCTATTTGTGAAGGTCATCGACACTGTGGCATAGCAAGCTACATTTTTTTGCTATCATGGCGAGATCCGTCACCGAAGCTACCCCCGATGGATTGATGATCTTGGCACATGACTGACTCAATTCGTCTCTATATAACGTGCATACGAAACTAGCGAAGATGTATCTCCCAGTTTTCACCATGACTTCGAGCGGTATCCCGTTGGACACCGGCGCTTTAATGTCGGCAGTGCTGGAAGGCACTTTTATACGGTGAGTATCACATATTACCGGGTTTGTTCGTCCCATGTTAACTCGAGATTCCAGGCTTTTCGGGGCTCATGTTTATGGGCACCATCTGGTCTTTGACCTACAAACAGCACATGCGGGACATCAATCGCCCAATCGTCGCGGTTGCCATCCTGCTATTCATACTGAGTACCGCAGTGAGCCCTTCTTGCTTACTACGTACCTCTGTGGCATGAAATCGCTGACTTTCTCCAAGCACATTGTCGTGTGCATCATTCGTGTTGAAGATGGACTGGTAAAGTATCGCAACACTTACCCAGGTGGGCCAGTGGCATTCTTCGCAGACATTTCACAAGAAACGTATATGAATCAAGCATGCTTTATACATCTTGCAAACTCTACTTGCTGATGGGGTGGTGGTATGTTCATATTTCCATCTACCAGCCTAGGGACCCTCTTAGCTCATTAAAGTGCCCTGCCTGGTAAAAGATTTATCGCTGCTATGTCGTTTGGCAGTCCGTCTGGGTCATCATCCTACCGAGCATGCTGTGGTGTAGCATCGTAGGTAAGGCCTGCACTGACACTCAGCCTGAAGAAGTTGCGGGATCTGATGATGCCTTGCAGTGACTGGTATTCATGCGGTCTACAATGCTTCGCAATACAATACTAGCATCTTCGATCAAGAGCTTGCGACATGGATCATAGGGTTCTTTGTCTCGACTATTGCAGCTAATGTGTTGAGTTCAGGTAAACTCGTTTCTGTGAGCACAATATGGAAACTCTGAATTTGTCCAGGATTATTAGGATATCGGATATGGGCAATTGAACGCGATGTCGCTACAATTCGCGCTAGTACGAAGGGCACTATGATGCCAATAATACGCGTGCTCGTGGACGCCGCTGTTTTGTACTCTATGGCACTTGTCACCACACTAATTTGTTTCGTCCTCTCGAGCAATGGAGAGTATGTTATGGTGGACCTGGTAATTTCTCTTTGAATCCTTATTATTGAAAGATACTGAACTGCCATCGACTAGGTCATGCCGATCATATCGATTTCCTTCTACATGGTGCTTACTCGCGTCGCCATCAATAGAAATCACAGTTACTTCTCGACTGTAGGGACGACCGTCTGGACGGAACAAGGCAATTTGCAAAAATACCCTGTGGAACCCCTGCAGGTCTACATCCCAATTTACGCGCAGTGACAGTACTTCAACGTACGGAGTAGGGAATAAGCACCAGCCGTCAAGACCTCAGGGAGGAGGTCACCTCCTTAGGCGTTGGTAAATTGGTGGCCGATATCATGACCGAATGTGATTCAAGCCTCCCAAGTTGAATATTTGAAGCTCAAACTCCTTGTTGATGGTGATGTCACTTCTCCAGATTCTAATAATGAAGTAGGTAGTATGTCATTGACGTCGAGAGCAGAGCCTTGGGCTTATAGGGCATCAGTTTGATCATCGGGCCGTTTAACAGCTTCAGGGTACTTCTAGAACGTTGCTACGGGGGTATCACTTCATGATTTGCACTACGTACTTCACTTGTCCTTACGGATCCCTAGATATCTTTGGAGAGAACCAGTAGATTGCGCAATTGCCGGCAGTATCGAGTCTGGAGTTAGCCGAAAGAACAACTTGAAAATCTTTTCTGCAAATTTTCCGCGAGAGTGAAAGAAGGCGTGAAATGTCAGATGCGTGATTGGATCAGATTCTACGGCCCAATTTCATCTCAATTCAATCAAACCGTTAAGGGATCGACGGAGACCAGCTGATTAAACCAACAATGAAGGCCACTATTTAGGAATCGTATATTCTCGCTGTCTTACGGGTATGCCGCATGGGTACACTTTATGCAGAGTCCTCGCCCTCGGAAAATCGGAGATGGTAGGTTCAATGTTCATCCATATTATCCAACAATGTCTCGCTAAGTCTAGGACCACATGCGCGGATTGAAGCTATCTATAAACTACACCTCGGCTCAGCAGAAGGCCATTCTTTTTGCTACATTCTTGGCTTGATCAACAACGTGGGCAAAAATAAACGACGAACGCACTTTTCTCCGTTGTTACAACACACGGAAAGAGCCGTATTTGTTCTTTGTATGTGAGCTTGAGATGTCATTCTCGATGTCATCCGGTGAGCCGTCGGTATGAGTGTGTACACTTTGCTGCAGTGAGACCTGAACACCCCCATACGGGAATGATGGGGAATAGCTTTCGCTATTGGGTAGTCTGGAACTCGCATGCGTCACCCATTGAATGTTCCGCGAGGAAGACAGTGTTCCATTGGCGCGATGGGAATCGCCATGAGATAGACCCAGACCGACGCGGACGATAACGGAAGAGAACTAAAGGAATAGCATGTGAGAAACGGAAGAAACAATCGGAAGGGATCGACAAACCACGATGCCCTTGTGTCGGATGTATGGTGAGAAAATGGGGAAAATGAAAATAGAGTGAACTCACGATGATCGGTGACATCTTGATCAATATGCTGTTAGTTAAACCCGCGCGAAAAGAATGGATACATAGACTTACTGAATTCAAAATGATGAACATTGCTGGGGAGTTAGAAGTGTATGTTCCAATCATAATCACGAGTAAGGCCGAGTACGCAGCACCTACTGGTGCATGAATATATATCAAGAAAGTAGTGCTAGAATTTTTACCAGATTCAACTATGATTGGCACCAAACGAGAGATTTGGTCCTCGCTACCCTTTGCGAAGGGTGCAACTACTTTTTGGATCTTCAAAATCTTGAAGGCAATCAGTACTGAAATGCAAGTTCAGTCTGGGCCCGAATGTAGAGTGAAAAACAAACATGTGCAGATGACATTCATGGCCAGAGTAATTGAGTAGAATGTCTTGACGCGTACGGAGAGGGCATCAGCGAAGACGTTTTCACCCGGAACGACAAGGCTCAGAGTGTACACCCAAAAAACACCGATAGCTATTTTATGTGTTAGCAGCAGCAGTGGGACGGTAGAAGGAAACAAACCAATGTCCGCGATGAATAACAAGAAAGGAAAGGCGGCAATGAGGTAATTCCTACCCCATAGAATAAAGGAGCGGTATAACTGCAGATATGCTCAGATTTAGATGATGGCAAGTTTGGGATGCGTACAATGAATGCGTCGGATACCAGTGTAACTGCGACATACAGAGTACTCTTTAGAATGTTTTGCCAGGTGTCAAATGTGGCATAGTATATGGTTGGATAATTTGGCTTCGCCTCGTCTGCGGTGAAAGCCTGGATATTGCGCAGGATGTCGATGACCAGGTGCTAGAGAATTACCCATAAGATACGTGGACAGTATTGAGTCGAGAGACGCGTACTGCTGTGATGAGGATGAACAGTGAAACCGCAGTCCCAACCAAGTAATCACTTGGTCGCGAACGTCTCTTCCTTAGTACAAACATACACTGATTAAACACCATCAGATATACACC
Organism: Suillus occidentalis; assembly: GCA_016628085.1. Taxonomy (NCBI): domain Eukaryota; kingdom Fungi; phylum Basidiomycota; class Agaricomycetes; order Boletales; family Suillaceae; genus Suillus; species Suillus occidentalis. The sequence continues at coordinate 43,707 of JABBWB010000230.1, read as the reverse complement.
TAGGCAAGGGTCAGCATGGGGCACATCAACATGGAGATAGGGTGACAAAACCATATGCCAACGATTCCACAAAAACACCGATGAGCTCAGCCTTAGAGATTGTTAGCGCCATGATGATACCTCGGGTTGCCTGCAAGTCGACATGCGGTAAGTGAGACTGAGAAACACAAAATTCGTACTCTGGTACTGGCGTGTTCTAGTAATAAGCGATCGCTGAAGGAGTCGCACGCGCCCCGAATTGTTGCCACGATGAGTGAACCCTTGTGGACACACGGAACAGTAAGGTGAGTTTACTTTGTATTGAAGCATTTGATCAATATAAACATACAAGCACCGGGTGCAAGACGTTGATTTGGGTCCAATTACGCTTGTGACAAATCCCACGCATAAGCTTGACACTGGTCATCAAATACCCCTTGGGAAACATCCGCCAGATATTGACCTGGCCGCTGGCACAGGCACTCGAATTGAATGCTATTGTGATTATGAATGATTGCTGTATCAAACAGACATGGTAGCGTCAACTTGTGTGCCAGGAGGTAACAAATACTTACACAATGACGCAAAAATGTATGTGCTTTTCCAGTTGCAGGTGTCTCGTACGATGGATAGAAAGGGATACAGCTCTCACACCGTTGCTGTTCTCCGTACCAATGACCGACTCGGAGCTAGCGCAATTTCAGCTTCCAACGGAAATAGAGGTACATATGTGATGCGGAGTGCCGATACCGACAAACGACCGTGTGCCAGGAGGTGTTAAGAAGCTCGAGCTGCGCCGCGCCAGGGCAAGTACTAATAATGTGGTCGATGATATGGCTCATGCTAGCCGCGGCGATGGACAATTCGGAAATTATGAATTGATGATCACGTGCTCTATAAATCACACGAGTCGCAGACTCAAGCTTAGTATACTGGCAGCTGGTGACAACCTGAGAAGACTTTCAACGTTCGTGACAAATCGACTCGGAGCCGAAGGTGAAAACTTGAATGATACGACCATGTGGCCGCCGTGGTTGCATCACCAATGTTGATCCGGGTCAAATTTTCCCAGTGACTCCCCGAGACGCTAGTATGCCACTGTACTATGATACGAAGTCGTTCGTTGGCAGCCCGGGCCAACGTTCTATGGAGGACCTATACATACGGATGACCTCGCCGCTTTGGTCAACCTCTAGTGCGCATTCCTCACATCAAGCGGCAGTTAGCACCTAGTACTAGGTCCGTCAACTTGATCCTTGTCACTCCCGCAACTAATTATACTTACAACTTGTTGAGGTACGCACCTGATAAAGAAGGACGCATACTGTCGTGCAGGTCTTTCGACCAAGTCCGCAAATCTTGAAGTGCAATTCACTCGTCTGTTCTTGATACTCGGTTTCATGATAAACTAGTGAGTTTTCGTACTGCAAACGTCGCATCTGATGGGGATCTATAGCTATAGCAGGACCATCCCTCCTGCATAATACCTGCTGGTACGGTATGCCACAAGGTTGACATCACAACCGGGGATGTCAACTGACGCTTTGCCGCAGTATCCTCAGGTGACAGGTGCAACCTTAACTGAAGGTTGCGACCGGCAAGCCCCACGCCTGTCCGAAATTCCCATCAACGCTCACACCCTTGTCACTATGACACTCGCAATGATCCAGGTGGATCCTATGTTTGCCTCGCCAGGAATATACAATAATATGCGACATGAAACCGGGGACCTTCACTGCCGGTCGAGCTTAAAAAAACGCATTTCGCGTCAAACTTCATTGGGGCTTTTATAATAACCTGTATAACGATTAGTATAACCAGACCTCCACCCTATAATTGCACTCCCTGTTCACCTCAACACGCTGTTGCCTTTGTAATTCCAAAGACTTAACCCGTCCGAGTCATTCGATCAAGATAAGAAGCCACTAAAATGACAAGTTCAGTACAGTGTTTCTGCGTTTGAATGAAATCTAGTTGCATCGCCCTCATTGGAGGCCTTCATCTTCGCTGTTTTTCAGCCATTGACCATTTGAACATTTCTATCTAGGAAAGACACCAGCGATCCCCCACCGCATCTCCCATCCTGAAAACATATGACTGCTTAAACGTGTACTTCTGCATCATTTGTGACACATAGGAACTTGATAAGTCCGGGAACAAACTTTTGAGTGGTTGTACAGATTATACACTTGACCCCGCGCTTTAAATGATTAATGAGCTTCGATCACTGTTTGATTCCGGTTAGCAGTCCCATCGGATAAATCCGATATTTGATGGGATTTTCCTTGACTTGGTACTACTATGTCGATTACTTTCGAGATTCCAGGCAAGCGAATTCTGTCTAGTGCTCAGTTGACCGCGTTTCAATCATCTGCTACTTACAATACCATCACATCATACATCGAGGTTCTGAATGCTTCCGTGGTGGGTGTGAGACTTACCGATGTGTGCTCGGAATCTCTAGTGCGTTTCCTCCTCAAATTACATCCTTACATCTAATCCATTCTCCTTGCGCAAGCTCAGGGGATAAACGCCATCATCCGTTTGTTGGATCAAATAGAGCAACTAGTTCATGAGACTCCCCCAGTTGAGAACAAGGCATCAAGATTTGGCAACCCCGCTTTCAGGTCGTTCTACGATAAAGTCCAAACTGTCGGTCTTGCAATTTCTCCCTTGTCTCATGCTTACTTCCGCCGTATTCAAGCTGGCACCATCATTGCATGCTGATCTTCCCGGCCTAGATCAAAATGCTACGCCCGAATTAACTACCTATTTCTTGGAGGCTTGGGGGAATAGGGAGCGTATCGACTATGGGAGCGGTATGGAACTGAATTTTATCTGCTGGCTGTAAGTCTTTTTATGTTTCCGTTCCGCTTGATCTTCATGTTACGTCTCACAGGATATGTCTAGATCGCCTGCAGGTCGTTTCCGCAAGTGAACACACCGCGCTTGTTACTCGTGTATTTTGGAGGTGCATTCTCAACATGGTTATCTTGTTCATTGCTCATCCCTCCCAGATATATTCAAATCATGCGCTTACTTCAGTCAACGTATTGGCTAGAACCCGCTGGATCTCATGGCGTCTGGGGTCTTGACGATTATCATTTTTTGCCTTTCCTCTTTGGTTCTGCGCAGCTACGAGGCATGTCGCAAGTCATAGAATGCAACGAGTTCTGACATCTTCGACTGCAGGGCACAAGTTTGTAAGACCGAAGGCAATACACGATCCAGAGATCGTAGATGAACTATCGAAGGATTATATGTACTTTTCTTGCATAAAGTTCATCAACTCTGTTCGTATCTTTCGTATCGCATGCCTAGTTGCCATCTCAAGATTTGGACATAGATCAAGACTGCCTCACTTAGGTGGCACTCACCAATGCTAGACGACATATCAGCAGTACGCATTGCCATCCGCAGTAGATTGATCCGCCTGACATCTTGTATAGGTGAAAACATGGGAAAAAGTAAACTCCGGAATGATCAAGATGTATCAAGCAGAAGTTTTAGGGAAGCTCCCTGTTATCCAACATTTCCTGTTTGGATCCATTCTTCCATACGAAGGACCGCCGCCACCGCCTTCGGGTGAATCGCATCATGGAGATGGTCACGTACATGAAGGATGGGGCGACTGTTGTGGTATACCCGTACCCAGCGCATTTGCGGCAGCCCAACAGGAGCGAGAGCCGGGGAAGAGGATCGAGGGTCCAGGCATCCGTCCTGTGCCATTTGATTGAACTGGAATTCGCGAGGGTGGTTTCCACATTATGGCAGTGCCTCCATCACAAATATCAGTAGGTTCGGTACTACATGCGATTTGGTACTCATCAACAACATGGTTGGCGCCAGTGATCAAAGATTGTAACTTTTTGTCATTTCCAAGTTGCCAAAGCGATTTCAATGGATGCGACACGGCGATTCTTTTGATTTTGTTGTCTCTGTTGCCATACGGTATCTGATCTCACCAGAGTCATCTTACTACTGTCCTGTGTGCAATCCTTTTTCTGAACCGGCTGACCCAAAGGCTCCCAAAGAGAAAACTACTTGCAAATGGCAATAATTCGCTTGGGAAGACTAGCTAAAGCAACGTCAGTATGTTGACCGTGATTTGTCACGTTCCGCCTCGTCTTTCGGAAGCTTATACACTTTATCCGGAGAGGCCAGTCCGACTTGTACCTGCCCACTCGCACAGCTCTTTGGGAGGTTGATTTCCTTCTAACTCAACAGCCTGTCCAAATCGGCATATAAAAGGTGATTATGAGCGTTCTGCAAGGTTCAGGATTTCACGCTACCATCATGATACAAAAGTTCACGCTCCTTTTCCTGACATGTGCCTTAGCGCGCGTCACAAATGCGCAGAGCGTTTTCGCCCATTTCATGGCTAGTCTTTCAGACTCTCCTACCGTGTGTCTTGTTGACAACTTGTACAGGCCCAAAACTCGTACTCATATGCCGAAAGTGATTGGACGAGTGATATGACAACTGCTCAAAACATTGGCATCGATGGCTTCGGTACGTCTTCGTTATGCCTCTCATTCAATCTTTCAATCATACATGTACGGCCAATGCTTAGCATTGAACATTGCCGCAAATGACTACGAAGTTGACAGGATCGTCGATGCATATGCAGCAGCGGAAGCCTTAAACTTCAAGCTCTTCTATTCCTTTGATATGTCATACACTTGGCAGCAGAGCGATATGGTCAATATCGTCGCCAACCACTCTTCAAGTCCAAGCACATTTCTTTGGAAGAATACTATACTCGTATCGACATACTCAGGGGAGAGTTACGGAGAGGACTTCTGGGCTAGCTTCAAGAGCGCACTTCAGAGCAAAGGCATCGACATCACACTTGCGCCCGCGTTCACAACTTACCGTGACCCCTCGAGTGCTGATTCACTGGTGTCTACGTTCCCCTCGATTGATGGATTCTTCAATTGGTGGTCTTGGTAGGTGAGGTCGCAAAGAGCATTTTCCCTCACTAGACATATCACTAGGCCTGCCGATGTTGATGCAAACTTGACGACAGCCACGGATTTAGCATATCAGGCAGCTGTCTCGTCACTCAGTGGACCGTATATTATGTGTGAGTAACTTGGTCCGAATCCCCGTGGCTTTTATTGACATTCAATCTAGCTGTCTCCCCTTGGCAGTTTAAGAATATCGATGGCGCTGGCGATTGGGTAGAATATAGCGACACACTCTGGAACTACCGCTGGCAGCAAGCCGTGAATGATGTGAAACCTGACATTGTTGAAATTGGTACTGTAGCTTTATTATTGTGTTTGTCATAACTCATCGTGCTCTAGTAACATGGAACGACTATGGCGAGTCCCATTACATTGGTGATATCAATCCAAATGTAACCCTCGTACCGTCGCCCCTAGTTATAGCTCGTTAACATGCGATCATATAGGTATACCTTGGGACACAAGCCCCACTTTATGTCGATGGTTTCACACATGCTGCTTGGCGAGATGTAGCTCAGTACTATATTTCATGGTTCAAGACTGGTTCTGCACCGACCATCACGGTGAGCATTCACTACGTTGCTCTTCAATTTGATGATCTTGACTTTCTTTATCGCATAGAAAGACGAGGTTGTTTTCTGGTATCGTGCATGGCCGAAAGCCGTCGAATGTAGTACTGGAACCCTACCACGCAATGCTGCCTACCCCGAGGACGCCGTTTTTGCACTCGCGATGCTCAAGGACGCTGCAACTATCACACTTGCCATAGGAAGCAACACGGTAACTTTCACCGCTGGTGCGGGTGTGACTATGGGTTCTGTACCGTTCCCATCAGAAGATTCGCAAATTCCCTATATAGCAATCAGCAGAGATGGCACAGTAGTTGTCGACACCCATGGCTCGATGTATGTGAATCAAAGCGGTTGTACGTACTATAATTTCAATCCTTTCGTTGGAAGCGTCAGCGAGTGATGTATCGTATTTATTCGAATGCATATAATTACACGACGAAATTTGGTGCAGCTCACTCATGCAATCCAGACATACTGCAGGTGACGTCTAGTAAGCAGCGTGCACCCGGGTTGTATCACGTCCAATGCAAATATTTCTATCTAAAACACATGTACATGCAGATTGTGATGCAACGTCCAATAAGGGGAGTAGAATATAAACCCAACAGCAGAGCAGTAAAGAACGTCCTATAGTATTTGAAAGAAAGTCAAGAGAAAAGGTGTCGACCCCAAGGTATTCATAAGTTTAGGTTCGTAATTAGATCCACCATCGAAACATAGCGTTCTGATCGCGTTCTGGTAATATGTAGGAGTCCGCCTGTCCGTCTCTGTCTAAATACCACCGTCCCATTTCATGCTCGACTTAATAACACCCGGTCAATTGCAGCATTGATCGTCCCTTTTCGTGACGTCAAGTCCATCCCAAATCGTTCTTCAAGGTGACGCCGTATTTCGCGCTTCGTCACAGAGTTGAGGTCGGCAGTGCGGAGGATTTCATGGACGGCATGATCAAGCTCAACATCACTAGGAGCACCTGGTGCCAAGTCCATATCCTCATGACTGCGCGCGGTCGGTAGAGGCATTTCGAGATAGTTCGTTGGTGGCCGCGACGGCATGGGTTGGTACAACATGCCAGCGTCGCTCATGGGCCGCAACTGTGACATCGGCGTGTTGCGACCTGATTGATATCCAGGGGGCGGGATCATGCCAAATTGAGATGGCGCAGGCGAATGACCGCGTGGCTCGTAATAGGTCTCACGGCCGTACAACGACGCAGTAGCTGATGCTGCATATGCTTCCTTGTGGAATTGATTGGGAGGCACCCACGAGCCAATGCTGTGGTTCGACTCCTTATCCCAAAGCTCGTTCTCCTGTAAACCAGATCAGTGACATGTCTACAAAGGGCCAAAATCACGCACGTAATCATTCCAAGACTTGAGAGGAATCGCACGCGGGTCGAACTTGCCTTCGTCCTAAAAGACTTCATGAGCATTGATCCAAATATCAAGAACCAGAAAACACTGACATGAACAATCATCTTTTTGCCAGATTCACCCAACACGACACGGGTAGCACCCCAAGAGAAGTCATCCATACGCCAGAACGAATAGAGCGGGAGCATGAGAGAGAATATCGGGATAGCCAGAATGTAGAAGACCATCCATCCAACCATGTCCCACTTACGCCGGAGGATAAAGACGAGGGCTTGTAAACCATACACGGCGCCAATCATCACGAGCGAAATGACAGGAAGAGTCTCCTGATTGGTGGCTACCTCCACAATAAGATACACGATCTATAGTTTCAAATTAGAACCCGAAGAAAAATCAAGAGGAACTGGACGCACATAGCCGACGGTGATGGGCTGTATGATAGTCGAAACCAAATCGATCATGACGACAAACCGCATAGAGAAACAGCAGAAACCACAAAGCTGTTCCAAGAACATCAGCTCTCCAAGGTTGTGAACCGTCGAGTTGATCCAGCGACGACGTTGTGAGAGTAGAATCTTCCAGTCATCAGGTGCTACGGTGAAGGCATGGGCATCGCGAACGAATTGGGTCTTGTGCAGCGGAAAGTGCTTCAGGAGGAGCGTCGTCAGGTATCGATCTTCTCCAAGGTGCAACAAGTTCTTCATGTGCAGGGTATCGACACGGTTCTGCGAGTAGTCCTGGACCATCTGGTTGGATATCAAAAGTGGTTTGTGGGTATCGGGAGTCCGCAAGCGATAGAGCGTGAAACAACCAGGCAAACAGGTAACAGATCCGAACAAACTCTCGAAAGCCTTAGCCATGTGATGCGAAATGAAGTACTCGTAGACCTAGGCACCCATTAGAATTTTCAACAACTTCACAAGTTTAAAAACAAACTTGCCTGCATCATGGTAATAATCGACTGTTTCGAGTTCGCTAGCTCAGTCTCACCGCAAACGCCAAGCACTTTCTTGTCATGAATACACCTATAAAAACATCAGCCCCAATTCCCATAGTGACGAACATCGACTTACGCAGAGATCAACCGGTTTACAGAATAAGGCTCCACCGTCGTATCAGCATCGACCGTAAATAGATACTCAAAGAACGTCGGGTTGACACCAATCACATTCTTGATCTGGTGGTACATTTCCAGCTCGAGCGGGTTCATAGGCGTGCTGAAGTGAACCTGCGCAGCAAAGTGTAAGCGCCAATTCCCACCATTCTGCAAAAGACCCTCACCTTGTTCAAGAAATGCATGACCACCATCTGAGAATCACGCTTGCCACGGTTACCAGGCCGCGAACGCTCAGACGGCTTGCCAATCTTCACCACGACCAAGTAAGGAACGACATGCCCAGCGCACTCGTACAGACCGGAGTAGACTTTGCCCATATTGTGCTGCCTCGCACCCTCGCCCAACGAGACGAAACTGAGTGGCTCAGGATCGAGATTAGGATCAGCTCCAAGGATGTCAAGCACGATGCGCGGCGTGGGACGGTCGTTCCCAGAACCAACGATATTCCCATCACAGATAACAAGAATAAGTTTTCGCTTGTCGTCATATTTGAGCTGCGCCAACGAGTCGATTGTCTTCCGCAATGAAGTCTCGCCTTCTGTGTAGCAAGGAACCTGGCAAATAACGAACTTGTCATGGTCTTCAGGCGCACGAGGAGACGCAAAATTGATGGAAGCGATGAATTTGAATCCAATGATGCTGACCATCAAAATCGACAGTGCGAGCAAGATACCCTCTGCGAACTGGCACTGTGGCGAATTACGGTTGTCCACCATACCAATCAGAAACAGGTTGCGAAGACAGGTACGTTGACGATCCAGCGTAGCACTATCAAGATTGAGAGAATCAAATTGCTTCGTCAGATCCTGCCCTGAGTTGTACTTGAAGAGGTTGACCACGGATGTGTCCATGAATTGAGTGTCGATGCCCCCAGGAAGCTGCTGACCAGATGGAGCTTGGACGGCAGGTCCATAGTTGACGTAGGTCGTGAGGTCGTAGATCATGTTGTTGTAAATACCAAGCGAATAGCCAGAGTTGGCCATGGTGCTAATCTCCTGTGGCGTGTAACCCATGTATCCGACACGATTGTTCCATCGCATGATTGTCATACTCTCAAAGTACCAATCTGGGCGAGAATCATTTGTGGAAGCGCGGAAGTCGTGATACGAAGCATTCGGATCGGTGTCGTTGGCAGAGCTGAGAGTCACGTAGGGACTGACGGAGCCACTCACGCCATTACACAATGCGGAGACCTGGAAATTGGTTAGAAAGAATCATCTCGTGAAAGAATCCTACTGACCTGAACAGGGAAGATCTTGTCTGATGCAGTACCGCCATACGTCTGAAGGATCGTCTTGACAGGCACAACACTAACAACACGCTGATGCGTGGATGCAACAGTTGTAAGATCGAACACTTCGCCACGGATCGATGTATACACATTATTCGGCGAAGCTGTATATGAATGCGACGCCAATTCCGAAGTGCTGAAAACATGCTCCGTGGGGCAGATGATCTTGCCCAGGAAGACGATGACGAAAACAGCGCACGCGCAAAAGAACCAGATGATGAAATTGATCGCGAGCTTTTCTCTCCATGCTTGTCGGATATCTTCACGCTTCATTCGACCGATCCATTTGAGGAAGAGAGAGGGCATCCACCACGTCAGAGCCCAGCACACCCCGACCCAGCGACGACGCGCAGAAGATTCCTTGAGTATTTCAGTCGTCTCACCGTCTCCGATTTCACCAGGCAGCGCTTCTTTCACCATGAGACCCTCCTTGTCCGCGTTCTGGAACATGTTGCGAGAGGGCGCATAGGACTCAGTACCGTAGTTGGAGTTGGAGTCGTCCCGGTTACTCGTGAGGCGGCTGCGGTTGTCAAAGTCGTCGCTGCGGAAAGACTTGCGCTCGTCGTACTCATCATCGTACAGATCAGCCCGCTGGAAGGGGGACGCATTGGAGACAAGAGGAAGAGCCGGGTCCGAGAAGGCGTTAATGAACGGCGACTCCTCACCATTATTGCCACCGGGTGAAGGGTAAGGAGCATAGGGGTCGCCGAAGCCACGGACATCAAGTCCAGCCTCAGCCTCAGCATCACGAACACGGTTGCGCTTCTGTTCCTCAACATCCGATGCACGAATACGGTCCTCGAGCGAGTGGAACGCCGTTTGTGATAGGAAGACCTGCAAGGATGTTTAACACGTGTCTGGGCTGCGTATTCAATTGACCTGCCTTGTACTGCCCAAGGACAACATCCCGCTCCTTCAACGACAGCGCAGTCCGCGTCTGCTCAACACGCTCCCTTGGAGTTCCCTCTGAAATGCCCAAAGCTGAGATCGGATCCCTATACCTCTGGCAAAACTCTTCCGGCGTCATCCCCACCTCAAACACATTCACATTGCGCTTTGCAATCTCCGTCATGCCCAGACTGCGCACCTGGCCCTTGACAGAACGACCCTCGAGCTGGTTGGGCAGCTGCGAGTCATTTGGATTGATGCAGAAAACGTACCAGTTCTGCGTGTCTCCTAGAGTCTCGAAGAGCGTGTCGAGTGCGGAACGGAACTCGCCTGCGACGCAGGGTGTACCACTTCCGGCAGACGCGGTGACATCATCATCGTCCCGATCCTGCTCAGTCGATGCCGTTTTCCCGCAACGTGGGCATGCGCTTGATGGTGCCCTTGCGGCGGGTGGAGGGGTCACGCATGGGCTTGACGGGTTGCTGGGCAGCGACGATGGTGTCCTCATTTTTGGGGTGGGCTTGTGTCGCAATAGCCTTACCCGAGAAGAGGCCTTTGACGAAGGGGTTCATTGACCCAGCACCCTCCGCGCCATCAGAAATGCCCGAGGCTGAGCCACGAAGAAGGGAGACGAAATCAGGGTTAAGAGCATCGAGGTTACGGTCCAAGAAGCCCTCAGCGGAGTATGTGACGGGGCCGTTGAAATGGTTGACGGTGAATGTGGGGAAACCAGAACGGTCAATGGCACCGACTTTGAACGACGAGTGGTTGCCCCAACGCTTGCCAAAGGCTTCCACCATCGAATGATCCGTCTTCTTATGCGAGCGGCGAGCCTGGTCATCCATGATGTGGATAAGACCACCCGGCTTGTTCTGAAGCAGCCGCACGCACTCAGTATTGTCGAAGTACGCGACAGTGGGAACGAAACGTGAGATACCCTCATTCTGGTATTCATCCACGTGAGCCTCGAAAATCCGTCTTTGGACGAAGTTTTGCAAGCGTTCGTTGGCAAAGTTGACGCAGAACTGATCAAGGGAATTGGGGCGGCTGGTCATGTTCTGTGGCCCAGGGAGATCGAAAAGGCCAATGAACGTATCAAAGTCTTCACGGCACAGCCGTTGGTTGATGTGCTCATTCAACCATGCAAAAAGCAGGGAATACAGCGTTTTTGCGAGGTCATCTCGGTTATCAGATGCACCATCAGGGTCAAGGAAGACAGTGCAGAGCTCCTTCTTCACAAGCTTGGTCTTGTAGGACATTGCGCCCTCCAAAGCACCCGCTTGGACACCCAAGAACTCAGCAACAATGCCAAGGATATCTGTGTTGCGAACAACAGCAGCGTCAACGTCGCGACCGCGGTCCACGGTGAACTCTAGATTGCCAAGGTGGAGAATGGCAGCGAGAAGTTGGCAAGTCTGAGCGACGTGTCGCTTGGACAAGCCAATTGTCTTGAGAGCGACCTTGAGCTGCTCAAAGCGGTTGGCGTCATCATCCCGAACGCCGTTTTGGCGTGCTGGGATAGCACCACGCTGACCGAGATAACGGTATTGAGTTTTATCCATGAGGTGGAGATGCTGGCGCTCTTCCTGAGTTGCACCTGCCACGAGGTAGTAGAAGATGTGGAAGTTACGCTCTCCGGAAGGCACGGAAGATACGCGGTTGCGCTCGAGGTAATAGTCGAGGGTTTTGACGCCGGAGAGGCGGCCACGGTCAGTGAACTGCAACTCTGTGTATTTACCGAAGCGAGAAGCATTCGGGTTGAACAAAGTGCGGGCGTTACCAAAGGACTCGATGACAAACTCAGCGGCGGGTAACTGGGTAGCGAGTTTAGAGCCTTTCTTTCCTGGATTGGAAACGGAAAGCTCGAGGATGGTCTTTATGGCGAGTCTGCGGTTCTCTGATTTCCCGCTGCCAGTCTCCCCGCTGGAATGAAAGCAGTGTTATTTAAGGTGATGCAATGCATGTATTGAAGAGGGTCACTTGCCTGATGAGAATAGACTGGTCCTGGGTAGTTCGTTTCATGTGGTAGTAGGCATTATTCGCGAGCTGAAAAATATGAGGAGGTATTGGAGACTTGTTTTCCGATGTGTCGCGATAGTCTGAGGCATATTTTTGAAGGACGGAGTCGCCGTTGGAGGAGACATATTTGTGAGGGTTCACGGCGACGAGGGAATTGGTACCAATGTTGGTGTAGATTGATTCAGACATGAAACGCTCACGGAGACACGAGACAATGAGATCGTCCGATATAGAAGATAAACCAGAGAGGTCGCTGGCGGCCTCAAGCCTCTGGTGGACTGACATGCCAGCAGACTGGCGGCTCATGGCGAGCGCGTTGTTAACCAATTACCCTGCTAAAGGAGAAAGTAAGAAGAGTTGGGTAGGAAAGAAAGGAAAGAAATGCTCTGGAAGACGCAGAGAGGACGAGTGGTGGATGGAGCAGGGAAAGAAGCGAATGAGACCCGTCGAACGGTTGTAGCTGAGCAAAAGGGAAACTGTCCTATTTCCAGCTAGCCTATGGTTTCCGGTTTTCTCACGACGGGCACTTTGACACTGCTCAACTCACATGGCGACCACTCTGGCCTCACACAGACTAGAATAAAATTGCTTCAAAGTCGTCGTCGGCAACGACCTCATAATCCTCGCAGCAGGCAAGCCTATAGCATGAAAATATTTGATTCAAGTCTTTGTTAATCCAAGTTTGTGTAACAGATACTACACGTGAAACAAGTCAATATCCGAGACAAACAACAGTTCGGATTAGCAGACCCTCGCCATCTCATCCTTAGTCTCTGCACTGGCCCTCTGCAGCACGCTGGGCTTCCTCCCTTCTCCAGCTCTCGCAGCTGCAGCACGTATGCGCTTATGCTCCTGCTCAGCGCGCAATGCATGAGACTTTGTCACATCTCGAGCTAGCGCAGGAGGAATCCCACCCCTCGGCGGTTGCCCATATCCACAAGACACTCGCGACTTGACTCTGCGGTCTCTGATCTTACTCTTCGCTCCTGTGAGTTGTGTTCGTGGAAGCTGGGCAGGGGGATGTGTCGATGACTTTGATGTGGCTGGGTATGCTTGGGCATGTACCGGTGCATCAGGCGGAACGCGTTGTAAGGTTGAATTTGAAATTTGTGAAGAGCACGTCAAATCCTCGTGACCAACCTCGATGTCTTCGTAGCCATTGGGAGGAATCCATCCAAGCATTGGGGAGGCGCTCCACTGTACGGATGAATGGGGTTGAGTGATCCCTTCCTCATCTTCATCAAAGTAGTTGAGGTAAACATCCATATCCTCGAAGGACGCTAGCAGTGGCTGATAAGCGCTTCTCTCATGGCCTACAAAACACTTACCTGCAGGCTCATCCCAGTTTGACACCTCTGATGACAGCGCAGAAACTTTGACCTTGCTCTCTTCTACCGTTACTTGGCCCGTGGCAACTCCAGGATCGGAACACAAGATATGTGCAAGAGACATCACGTTCGGCCGACGCAAGGGTATGGATTGTACGATTGCATGCGCTACAGCTTCTGCCATGGCCTTCTTCTCATTGGCCTCGTACTCTCTCACAATCTCCACTAGTCCATCGAAGCTCGAGGAGGAAGCGGGACGTGTTGGCGGAAGTGTAGTATGAAGCGGTCTCGAAGCCAAAAGATTGGAATGGTTTAAGGAATGCATGGCATAGATAGCGGTAATTGCTGAACAGAAGAACACTGGAACTAAAGACTGACGCAAAACGATAGACTTTAGCATAACTCATCAATGTCAGCCCCAACGTCAGCCGGGCGCTGCCTTTTACCCTTATTGAACGACATATACCATCATATCTGGACTTATATCACGGCCTTGTAGTCTAGAGGTACGATACTTGCTTTGGGTAATCACAAGTGCAAGTGGCCTGGGTTCGATTCCCAGCAAGGCCCGGATTGTTTTTTGACTTTTGGTTCTTCATGCACAGCCACTCTGATGGCGCAAGCCTGCAGCCGCACCTTCCCGGTGATCGTTAATTCATTACTTATTTATTGATAACTGTCTTCTTCTGTTTAGGGTCACGATGTTCTGCCAGCGCATGGGGTGTTCCCAGAACCCTTGTAAAGCAAGCTGTAAGTATAGCTCGCAAAGCCTCATTGGCCAAAGGTCAGTTTAACTTTGTCCCGGTGAGAATCTGCTCAGCATCCAAATTCAAACAGTTTTACCAGACCGTCTATCAACAGTTTCTCTAGTCACGAGTCTAATATCTAATGGTATGAGCGACCCGTGTCACCGTAGTGAATCGGGTTTCGGATGACCGGCTGAGTGCCAGGTATCATAAGTTGATGAACACGCACGGCTTACCGGGTGCACATTCTACGTCAATAAAGACGTTTGATTTTCATTCCCATCTTATTCTAGCCCACTTGGCATCACGATGCCAACTTTCATCACAAGTGCTAACTATGCCGCTGGTATCGTCGTAGTCATTGCGTCACTTATCATGTTATACAAGAAATCTCCCTCACCCCGTAGGAAGGGCATCCCGCTTCCACCAGGGCCTCCAGCCTGTTGGTTCTGGAGCAACGCTCTGCCTACTGTGAAGTGAGTTTTGGGAGCCTTATCCAAGATATCACAAGCTGATGCAGATGACCTGCTCAGCATTGCCCATGCATTGACCGACTTGGTTCGAGAGCATGGGCCGATTATGTCGTTCCGACAAGGTAGCCAAGTGATAATTGTCATTGGTAGCGTTGAAGTATACTGCCCATACCTTGCGCTTCCTGAGACAATGACTAAACATTGGTCCCTTTACCAGGCAGCCACATACATCATGGAGAAAGAAGGTGGATCACTGGTAGATCGACCTCGCTCCATTGCCGCGGGCGAGATGCTCTCAAATGGAATGCGTATAGTTCTTGCTCGTTCCGGAGATCAATTCAGGCGCCTCCGAAAAGCAGTACATACCCATCTACAGCCAAAGGCGGCAGAGACATACCAGGATATGCAGCGCGAGCACGCGATGGAATTTATATTGGATATGCTGAATGACTCGAAGAACCATCAGAAGCATGCACATCGGTACGTCATTACCAAGATCATTTTGTGGTCTCTTCATAGATATGGTATCTCAAGGTATGCAGTATCAGTCATTCTCCGGGTGACCTATGGAAAGTCTGCGCCTACTGCCAACACCGATCCTGAAGTTGTCCGCATCAGTAGAGTCGTTGAACATGTTCAGGCTGCAATTCGCCCAGGAGCTTATCTCGTCGATCGTGTTCCCCTTTTGCGCTACTTACCTGGTTACGGAAAACAACTTGATGAGTGGCATCACGAGGAGCTAGAGTTATACAGGCATCAACTAAGGCGCGTCAAGAGTGAAATGGTGAGGAGCTCTCTATTTCGATACATGTTTGTCGCTTATATCATGTTGTACTCAGGATCAAAACATAGCTGGCTCCTCTTTCACCAAGACTTTATTGGAGAACACAGAGAGACACCAACTCTCTACAGATGAGATGTCGTATCTCGCTGGATCGCTCTTTACGGCGGGATCTGATACGGAACGTCGTGCGACTTATAAATCTCCATGAACTTACTCATTTTTAGCTTAGACTGCAGTTGGAATAACCGCAATGATCATGGCTGCGGCATGCCATCCACTGGCTCAAGCAAAGGTGCGTGAAGAACTCGATTCGGTCATCGGGTCAGACAGAGGTATACCAAAGTGGTCCATAGAGTATGACTTTTGGATTAATTTTCGTGGTAGCACCGACATTTCAAGACTCAAGCTCACTTCCTCAATTGCACGCGTTCTTGTTGGAAGCTTTGAGATGGAGACCTATCGTTCGCATAGGTAAATATTACATCTTGGCACGCTCCTGCACGATGATGACATGCGCCTCAGGATTTCCCCACCGTGCAACCAAGGATGTCTTTTGGGTCTGTGTCTTGATTTTGATATAACCCACGTTCTTATTCTAGTCCGTGTACGATCAGCAAGGATACTGCATCCCCGAGGGTGCAATAGTTTATGGGTGCCATTGGTAAGGTGTTGCTCACGTTGTAAATTGTATTATTAATGGCTCTTTTTCAGGACTCTTTCTCGCGATCCTATCGCCTTCCCAGATCCCGAAATTTTCAATCCTCAGCGTTGGCTTGATTCAGAAGGCCGCCTTAAAGATAGTATGAAATTCGTCGTATATGGCTTTGGCAGACGGTAAGTCGCGCCCGCATCATTTTTTGACACTGATCATGAAAGTTCACGTGTCATTTAAAGTGTATGTCCCGGCCTGCACCTCGCAAATCAATCATTGTATATTACCCTTGCACTTCTCTTGTGGTCTTTCCGCATTACTCAACGACCTGACGCCCCCATCGACACGCACGCCTTCAGTGACGTGGTTATTCCCCATTCAGCACCATTTGAAATTGATGTCATTCCCCGGATGAAAGCTGCAAAGCTGAGAGAGATGATGATGACCAATGGGCGTATGGATTGAAGGCATCAAATGGGAATTCGTATTCAATGCCACTACTTTTTCTAAGGACCCCAAATTGGTCTTCAGGTTCGGCATAATCACCGCAGGACTGGGAAATTCCAATGACTTGCAGTATGAATCAAGTATGAATTCCTTTATCTATGTACCATATCTTAGTCTACCACATGGCGAGGAGCTCCCTGTTTCGATGCATGTATATCATTCGTGCTTAGAGATGCATACGACTACAATATCTCTAGCGTCCTGATGTCCGTTGTGTCATCAATAGAAGCCATGTCCTTGACCCTGGCGACGATGAGATAATCCGAGGCGACTCTCTTATACTCCCCACCACGCTGCTGCGCTAGTAAAAGCGCACCAAAGGGCTGTCTAAGGCGAGCAACCAACCTCAACTCCCGTGAAAGAGCCTCCGAATCAGCCAGCTTAGAGTCTACAAGAGAACTGCTGACGAATTCGTCTAGTAGAGACCCAGACTCAGGCCAGTCGTCCACGCTCTGTGCATCTGCAAAATTGGGCTCTGCAAAGTCAGGCAGCCCTAGATCGTGACGATTCCATGGACGAACGAGCAAAAATGTCTGCTGGGTGGGCCGCGTCGGCGAGAACTGAGTCAGCTTGTCCTCGGAAGTGATTAGTAGGTCTTGAAGACCGTCCGCCTTGACCTCATAAGTGAAACATGTCTCCTGGTCTACACCACGCCTCCGCCTGAGCTCTGTGATGGGAAATGCGATACACGGTAGCTGAAGTCTGGAGTGTGCGAAACGAGGAGCACTGAGATTGTCGAGGAGGGTATACAATTTCAAAGCTGACTCCACTGACACAGAGTTTCGCAGCATGGTGACAGACATCTGCATTTCTTCTTCGGTCAAAGATGACAACATACATGGTGGAGCTTTGTATGATGTAATGTCAGCTGGGAGACAGCTATTGAACTCGGATGCTTTTCCGATCCAGTCAAGGGCAGTGATGTCGCCCGAATGAGCGATGATCTCCTGCAAGAGTCGTCCGAGCGCGTTTTGTCTCTTCTCGCCGTAAATTACAGGGAGATGGACATCGAAAATGCCAAATAATGAATATGCAATGTCTTCTTGCAAAGTCGTGACACGGTTGGATGCCCATCGAAGTTTTTCTCGGGCGCCTCTCATGCCCGGGCGGAAGGCGACAAGGGCATGTGCATTTATGCCTGTTGATTCTTCTAACTCCTGCATGATAGCGACAGACTCTTTGTGGTTGGGGGAGGGGTCGTTGAGGTATAAGGACCAATCTGCTCGATAAAAGCGAACAGTGTTAGGAGCGAGAAATTCCTGCACAGTCCACCCTCGCGTGTTCCATGTGCTCTTTGCAAGTGCTCCAGGTTCTGAAGAAGGCATAACATCCGCGAGGTAGACAATTGTAAGCGCTGAGTGGCGGTACCAGACGAACATGGAGTTTACTGATTCTTGGAGTTCAAAATTGTTGTTCTGGTCGATGCAGCATGTATCACTCCATGCCCAGCGATACCCCTCATTGCAGGCAGTTCTGCAGAAGGTCTGTAGCTTTACTACCGTTCCGACTGGATGTAAGGCATATACGCCGTTGTCCTGGATATCGTGCAGCCGTGGCTCCTTGCTCTCCCACCTATGGGATAACATGACCCAACTGAAATACTTCGCAGTTATTGCCCTGATGGGCTCTGTTTGGAGGGCTGAATGCGCCATCAATGATGATAAGACTTCCTTGTAAACGTCGCTTTTGACGAAGGTGTCGACCTGTGACTGCCTATCACACAAACGCCCGGTGAAGGTGTCGACAAGACGAAGTGGGGCATTTTCCAGTTGAACGTGGATAGCTTTTTGAATGGCGTCATGTGCATCAGATGGACGGACATATTGCTGACGCAATTCTGGAGAATGAATTACAATGTAACGATCTTCACATAACTTACCCAGTGCTTACCTCGTATTTGTGGGTCAGATGCATGGTCCAGCTTGGAAAGCATGGTTTTAAACGCCTCGATGGCTTCATCGTAGCGTTTTACCTCATGAAGCACCGCATACTTCAGGTTGTAACCAGTATGAGACGAAGGGTCCAGTTCAATGACCTGTGTATCAGCGATATCAATGCAACTGCTCGACAAATGAACATCATTCCACACCTTTTCTGCATCATAGAGGGCCTCTGCATAGAGGTTTTGTTTCAAATTTGCCTTACTTCGGTGGGCGAAAAGAGACTCCCATGAAGAGTCTAAGGTTATCCCTGCTGAGTACAATTCAACAGCCATCTGATAATTGCTCGCAGTAACAGCATCGTCTCCTTTTGTAACACAACGCAAAGTACATTTGAGCTTGAAGGCTGATGGACACCGGAATGAGTTTCTATTTTCAAATTGTCCACAACCACTCACCGGCAGACCATTCGAGGTAACTGGGCTTCGCAGCCTCGCCAATCATGCGCATCATATACTGATGAGATTGAATCGCTTCAATCACGCGATCAGCGCAAAGAAATGCTTCGCAACGTCTTTGGTTGGCGGTTTGCCATAACGAATGCAGATCCCAGCCGAAGAACTGTGGAGTGCACATGATCAATCAGTGGGGCTCTGCGGCTTTATAGCAACGTGCCTCCGTGAACGTATCTGTGAACCCATGTAGTCTAGGCCCAGGTCCATCCGATGTAACTTCGTAAAAAAGTGGTGGTTGTAGGAACATGTCGGCAATGGCAGTAATACCGGCCGTAAGTTGATCAGCAGCTTCACTGTAGCTCCCACCCTCGAAAACGAATATTGCACGCTGCACACATAGATATAACTGACAGAGTAAATTCTAAGATAAGAAAAACTGCGAGGTCTGACGTAAGACTCACATCAACGACGCGGCATTGAAGTGTCTCTGAGGACTGACAAGCAGCGAGTAAATCTTGAACCCGTCGTATCGCCTCATGGTGGCGACTTGAGTTGAAAAGTGCAATAGCCTGGTAAAAATGACATTGGAATCTTAGCATGACAAACACACTGTTAAAGATAATGAAGAGAGCACCTTGATCAGTAAAATTTCGACAGTCATTCGATTATTATTTGAAAATGAGAGAGCAAGATCAAAAGCTTCCACAGCATCCCAAAGTCGTTGCTTGCCGCAGAGGGCAATGCCTTTGGTTATATAACCCTTTAACGAAGGTTTGATGGCAAGGGACTAAATCACCGAGAAGAGTTATCTGCCATCAATAGTGTCATGGGCAAAACTCAGGAATACGACTTACTTTAAGTGCATCTTGAAGCGCATTATCCCACTCAAATAGTTGCGCCCTTACAGCCGAGCGATTATGATAGGGGTGGTGATTGTTGTGATCTGCGTGAATCTGCTTCGTCAGCAGTTCTTCGGCCATATCTAAGTCCCGAGCCATGCGTGCGTTGTGAACCATAGTATCTGTAGGGGCCAGAATCTGCTTTTGGCACGCTAAGTTTATTCTATGCATCAAAGCTGAACAACATACATCGTTTGGCGAATAACTGCCGGATCCTTGGTGACTTTCCCTGCAATGAGTATTTGTGCCGCTGTGATCACTAGATAGTTCGTTGCTGGCGTCGTGACTAAGTCGCTGTATATCGCAACGATGTGGATTGAACGAATAAAAAGGGTGAGTGCGTACCTGTGTCTCACTGGGACCAAAAAGTCTCTGTGTTTCTGTATTGTTCTCGATCCTTTCTTCCTGCAAACCGCGTCCGACTTCGATCCGTAGCTTGACAGATTTGTAGATGTCCAGAAAACCTCCCTGGTAGTCGACGCCGAGCTGCACGATATCACCAACTTTAAGTTGATGTGGTGCGCTCTCAGAGCCTGCAAGGGCTTAGGCGGACATGATTGAGGAAAGTGCCTGATGATGATTTGGTGTCCTTGATGTAGATTTTACCGTTCTCTGACCAGATCTCTGCATGGATGCGAGAGAGTACTTTGCTTTTGAAACCTAATTTCGTACTTGTGTTTGCCGATCTCTCTGTGTAGCGACCGATACGGAGGGGGGTGTCGCCATCTCTCAGGTCGCAGTCTATGGACTCGAAATGAAAGGTGTGGTTGGAATCGATGCATGGAACAAGGCATATGCGGTGAGTGAGGGGATGTGTGGCAGGCATGGAGGAGGGAACATCGTTGGTGGATGTAGTGGATGACGATTGGGCGGCTGGTGGTCCTGAGGAGGTGGGATCTGCAGTGAATGATGGACTAATTTGGACAGTGTCTGGAGGAGGATGATATCGAGGAGGGGTTAGCACGCGAGGAGGTAAGCCAGGTTCAGGTGAATTCGAAGTTTCTCTTCGGCGTCCACGCAGAAAGGAACCCAAAATGGTCATGGTTGATGGTAAAGGAGAACCAGAACGTATTTGGTATCATTTATAGCCTGATTGCCACGGGACCTGGTTCTCGCAAGTGCCTTCCACCTCTCCCCACGGCATCTGTCAAATGAGGCTGTCCCTAGACTGTGTATTTTAGCAAATCAATCAATTTGTTTAGTACGGACCTCCGAATCGATTATTTGAGCCTTACTGATTCACTGCATGCTTGTTTCTTGTCGATTAATGAATTGGACCTGTAATACAGCGTACTTTCTGGGCGGAACGGCAACTTTTAGTTCAGCATCTAGTTGCACATTCTTGATGTGAGTCTTTTTTATTTTTGGAGTGGTGATTAGTACAACTTCCGAGTGAGGATGTTCTAACATAAGAACTTACTGAGCCTCGACTCCACAAACCGCGAATTACAGCTTCGGCGATGATGATAAAACACGAAAAGAGACCTGATGCCTTCAAACTCAGGACATTAGAAGCTAACGTCACGTGTACAATGATCTATAAATAGCCAAGGACGAGTTACCCGATACTTGCTTACTTATGTCATGCAATGTGTTGAACAACATTACGTACGGTATACATCCATTGCAAAATGTTTCTTTTCGACAGGAGACCGCCGAGAGCACAACGATAGCGAGCGCTGAAAAAAATCGGAGGTCATGTGGAGCTCAGGTAGAGCACCGACACGAGAGTCACTGCGAATTGATCCCGCGGAATCAAACGTTTCATTATAACACATGTTAGATAGTTAGATGATATCACCCATCAATATTCAATATTCAATACTCATAGTTAAAGTCTATCCACGCTGGTGTACCAGAAAATACTGATTCCAGCGAGAATTTTTCATTCACCTGCGTGGCGGTCAACATTAGTTCTTGGGGTACACGTTTCGACCGTATCCCCTCCGGGACCTGCGAGCAACATAAGAATTCGACACTGGCGAAGGCACGAGACTTACCAGACTGAATTATACTCTGCGAAATATGTGGTGCTTGGAACAGACGTTCTGTCATAAACAAGTTAGTGATTGGGCGTCATTATCTTGCAATCGCGCCTACTCTCCGGACCAGGGTGTGAACCCCGCAGGCTGAATGCTCTCATCCATGTATGTGCGTAAATATACAGTGACAGCCAAGGGATTCCATGGGCGTCCTACATAGAGAGGAATATGCTGAGCTTAGTGTTATAATTAAGACGTGTTTTCAATTTCTAGCTTACCAAGGTAGCATTGGCCATCAGTCACGGTGGTGATATTTGCATCTGGGGACTGGATGGTGAAAGAAAATAACAATTAAATCAAGTAATCACCGGAAGAAAAAAGACCGACCCGAATGATTTTAGAGTCTGCGATGTATGCCCCATTCCTAGTGCCGTCTGTGCCTCGCCATGCTGTGATTCCACCACCGCAAGCTCGATTGGCCAAAATCACATTTTGGAACCAGCTATTCCAAACGTTACTCAATGCGTTTGTACATACATTGATGCATCCTTACGCCATGCCAAATCCGAAAAGATCTTACCACAATGTTAGCAACTACAACCCAAATGAATCAAGGTCACAAGGCTCACAATCAGTTTGACCGTATATTATGCTGTCAACAGCGTATGAATAGGCGCCGTGGCCAGTGTACCACGTGTCTTGCCAGCTAGCAAAGGTACAGCCATAGAAGGAAACATTTGCATAGATGAATGAGCCAGCAAGAGCTTGAGAAATAGAGTAATTGGCCTGAATCGCCAAGATCAATACAGAGGTGCGTGTAAAAAATGACGTTGAAGCTTACAGCGCGATTTTCGAAGTCGATATTATATGCTTTGAAGTCAATGTTGCCGAACTGCTGTCCAGGGGGGGATGCAACGGTGAGAGTTGCAGTCTCCTCGTCGGTCATCCCAGGCAGGACATGTAAATTGTTCCAAATGTGAACAAGGTTGCGCTGAGAGGCATTCCCCACTGGGTCGTAAGCAGTGTCAGGATCAAGCTGGCCCTATACGAAAATGTCTCGGTAATTGACCTTCTCGGATAAGATTACGAATACCAGAAGAGTGAGTGGCGCGGATCGTGTAACATTGACCATTTCAAAGTATTCTCCCGCTCCAATCAGAATTACTGCGTCGCCCGTCTCTGGCCTGTGCAAATATCAAGACATGAGATAAAGGACAAGTTCTGGGTGTTACTCACAGGGACTCTACAGCAGCTTGAACGGACTTAAAACCTGCTCTGCTATCTGTGGGCGACACAAACAACGTTCCTGGTGGGCACCCGGTCAAGGGAGAGGTTTCCGCTTTCTGTTGTAATTGGCATGCAGAATATTCCAAGGAGAGGGCATGAATTTGCACACTCAAGCCGGCCAGAAATGTGTAAAGCACTGTAAAGCATGTCAAATATTGCCCCATTGGTGTGAGGGTATTAATGTTATATGTCTACCATCGCCCGTCGCACTTATAAACCCCCATCAAGGAAATACCCATATCCATTTCCAAACCATGAAATGAGAAAATGCGGAACCTAAGTTGTGATCATGCGAAGTAGATATGTCGATTCCAAGGAATTTGATAGATATTTGTCCGACAGAATCCCTACGCCGAGCGTGCGAGAGTCCAAGTCAAGATCTGAGCAGACTCGATCATCACGACCGAATTGTCAACGAGATGGTCTCCCTGGCGAAGCTAAACCGACTGACGAATAGCGAGTAGTCATTCCTTCGTATTAAGCTAACCCTGAGGCCTGATGGCCTGAAGGACTCCGTTACTCAGGCCACGGAAAATTAAGTGATGAGGTCGGACTGTAGATCGACCATCATGATTGCCGTCATGACAATGTATACCAACACCAGACCATGCTTGCTAGACCGCGGCATATGCTAGAAAAGCGGGGGAACGTGATAGTAAGTGACGGTACATTCAGCATGATTGATTGCGACTGAATCGTTGACAGTTACTATCACCACCACGTACGATAGTGCTGAGATCGGCGACGACGAAGGTTGGATGTTCGAAAATACGTGGGGATGTCAGCAATGGAATAACTATACACCCGTGGCGATATAAGCCCTTCATGGCACCTTCCTGTCGTGAAGGTGCTGCTGTCACCTCATTTATCATGACAGGCTACGCCAACGAGAGTCAACTTCTTCACTCACAACTATCTCCAAACGGGCTCGCGTACTATCAGCCTTTGAGCTGCAAAGCTCTTTCTTTTGCTCTATTAATACACCGCAACAACGTCTCTTCCAAGATCGCGCCGCCCGACTCAGTGGTGCTGATGAGGTCCCCTCGATCATCTACAATAACTGTTAACGTCACGTCCATTAGAGGCTCTTCGAATGCAGTGGGATCTGAGAGGACGTGCGATCTAGGGGTAGAGTGTCAGTGCATAATAACACGTCGTGGAAAGAGGGAGAAAGAACGCACGTGTCCAACACTCCGAAAGACGTTGAAGCAAAATTTCGAGTGATTTGTAGCGGCGATCGAGTTTGCCGTGAACACGTCGTGCGCCCAGTTTCTTCATTGTAGGTGGCTTTAGGCAGTGTAGCTACCTCCCGTCATCAAATACGCGGTATCCCTCTAGCATGTTGAACTCACTGTTTCTAAGTGCAGCCAGCATGGCTAGCAGTGCTGCATCGAACGCATTTCCATCATAATTTATACACGTGCAATCCACATAAAGCGTCCAAACAGCTTTACCAGGGTGAATGCACAACGAAGACAATGAAAGCGCGCCTGAGCTATGTCAGGGAAGAAAAAAGTAAATGGATTCAAAGTCAAGCAAGTACATAGCGATGACCTACGCGATGATAGCTTCATTTAGTCTGTCAGAAAGGACCTGGGCTTCTTCTGTCGGAGGACCTGGTTTGAATTTTGGAGAGCAGATTGCGGGTAGATCGATGTTGGGTACTACGCAAATTTCGAACTAATTAGCTCTTACTGTTATGTGCAGAAGGAATGGAGGGTTCACCTAAGAACCCTTGTTCAGGCCGATCAAGCTCGGGCTCCTGCTATTTCTGCCTTGACACCGCAAACGATCGTTGTATCTCCCATACGCACAAGAGCAGAGCCATCGGCAGTTGATATTGAACCTGCAACAAGCACATCATGGCGTAAGCACTAAAAAGCTGGACAAAACGCGTACCGGCATTCACAGGAAACGCTGCGCCATTCATCAAACGTCCGCCCATCTGGCCTGATATTCTCGGCGATAAACCTTTCGAGGTAAACACGAGGATGTAATCTCTGGAAAATTTGAGCGCGGAGAGTTTCATCGGCTGCAGAGGGATTTGTGATAGATGAGGAAGACATGAAAGGTATTTTCACCAAGTCAGCAACGCCGAAGCTCACGTGTTTCTGGAGATATCATCGATGTCATCGATTTGTAAATTTCGGAACAGCCTAGTCACTGAAATCGAGTTCATCGCAAATTCATTCTATTGCAATGGTACAACTGGTACAACATATTCCTTTGATGAAAACTACAGTACAAGTGAGTGAATAAATGATTGTGGTAGTACTACAAATGCGTAGTCATGTAAATGTCATTTTGGGCCTTGGGCCCAGTCATAAATCAAGAATATGGAGCGAAGATCGAAAGTATAGCTATCACAGCAGTAAGTTATAAATGTTAGAAAATAAGAAAATCCGAAGATAAGAAGAAAGAGCCACAGCGGACAGCGAGCCTTTACTCGCTAACCCACTCTCCACCATTTGCAAGCCTGGCAAAGAGGCCCCTGCGCTCCATGAGACTCTCATACGTGCCTTGCTCGCGCACCTGGCCATCTTCGACGACAAGAATACGGTCGCACATCTTCATCACGGGCACCTTGTGTGTCACCATGATAGTAGTCCTCCCAACCTTCGCAGCCTGTATCGTCTCCAGGACAGCCGTCTGGTTGGCTGGATCAAGTGCTGAGGTACACTCGTCTAAAATGAGGATCTTGGCAGGTCGTCCAAGCGCGCGCGCGACTTGCAAACGCTGCGCTTGACCACCGGAGATGAGAGACGCGTTCTCGCCGATGAGCGTGTCATAGCCCTGTGGCAGTGACATTATGAAATCGTGGACGTTCGCTGCACGAGCAGCGCGTTCAACGTCTGCGTCGCTCATTCCGTTGTCCTCGCCGACTCGTCCGTAGGCAATGTTTTCTCGGATGCTTGCGTCAAAGAGGTTGGGGGTTTGGCTGACGACAGCAACATGGTCGCGAAGATAGTTGATATCCGTTGCACGAAGTTCACTGAGGCCGACTGAGATGGTGCCCGAAGTAGGCTCATAGAGACGTTGGAGGAGCGACGCCTACAGTTGACTTGCCACATCCAGAAGCGCCTACAATCGCTACGCACTCTCCATCTGCGATGCGCATCGACATTTTGTTCAGAACAGAGACATCAGGGTTGGTGGGGTATGAGAATGACACATCGTTGAAGACAAGATCGCCCTCGATCCTCGGACGGAAGATGCCCTGAGACTCAGAGCTAATCGTGTCTAGCTTGATGAGCCCGTGTAGATCGTGCGTGGCCAAGACGGACTTGGCAATCTTTTGAGTGAAGGACATGAGTTGGGAGCCGATGGAGACGGTGAACACGACGAGGTTGAGGACTTGACACATCTGGAGATATGTGTATGTGCCTTTGGCGATGAGCACAGCGCCAACGTAGAAAAGAAGGGCCTCGGCCAAGTAGATGAGAGCGCTAGCGACACCGTAAGAGCACCCCTCAACGAAAGCGCCGCGGACACCAGTGGAAAGGCACCGCGAAGCGGCCTTGTCAAACTGAGCCTGAAGAACAGGCTCAAGAGACATAGCACGAATGCCACGAACATTGAGAATAGACTAGAAAACGAGTCAGGGCGAGAAACCTCAGGTAATGATAAAAACTTACTTCGTAGTACACCCTAGCAACCTCCTCACGAGCCCGCTTATTGCGCACCTCGCATTTTGCCATAAGGTTGGTCTGCAGACCCATGACTCCAACAAACACGGGCCCAATAGCCAGCCCAACGAGTGTCAATTGCCACCCCCAAATCATCGCCCAGAGGAGGCCAACCATCATCATCGCGCCAACAGCGACAATCTGGCCTACCACAACAGCAATCAACGTACGAGCGTCATCGCCATCCTTCACAATGACTTGGGTGAGTCTAGCATGCGCTGTTTTCGGGACGGTCGAACCAGCTCTTGTCCTGACTTAGAACACGGGAAAAAGCGATGTCGCGGAGGCGAGTGACCCAGCGCATAGCGGAGGTTTCCATAAAGAAGAATTTGGAACCAAGAAGAAGCCCATCAAGAGCTGCAATCCCGAGGACGAGACCACCGTAGGAATTGATCATGCTGGCATCTGAACCACCAGCTGAGACTAAAACAATAAGTCTAGAAAGGAGGAATGAAAATATGGGTGTCATCGCCCCGTTTAACAGGCAGATGATGAGCCCAACGAAAACGATTGGCTTGGCGGGGATGGTGGGGTACACAGTGCGGAGGAGGGCGAAAAGGCCGGGGGCTGGGGAGAGGTCGGATTGGTCTTGGGTGTCTTCATTTCCAGATGGAGACACAACGACACTCTGCAGGGCGCCATGGTGCTTGCGCTCTCTGCGCTCTCTCTTGTTCGAAGCTTCCTCGGCGCTACGCTTTAGTGCTTCTTTCTCAGTCTCGAATTCCTCATCAACTTCGACCATGCATACCGGCTCCGGCAGAGAGAAGCTCGGGCGTGAAAAACTCGGGGAAGTAGGAGTGAACTGCAAGCTGAAACGATGTCCGCTGTATGTGCGGGGGGGAACCGTAACCTCAGGAACGAATAATGTCATGCTACTCGGTCTCCGTTGTCTCCCTGCTGCACCACCCTGAAACTCCGGTATTTCTTCTATGGGTAAAACATTAGAGGGGATAAATCGACTCATCCGCCAGTCCTTGTCTTTCTCTGTTGCGGTAGGAAGAGGTGGTGGTGGTGTATTCGATTTCGTAAGCTCCGCCACAACATCGAACATCCAGTTGCCAAGTGTTGCCGTGACGGGGCGCATGCCGCCCAATGTGGGGGCTACGCTCATGTGTCGTTCGTGAACTGGGAACTCTTCTTCTTCCTCTTCCTCTCCTGCAAGAATCGCTGCGACTGCATCATACTCGGGTAGGTCATCTTCAACTGCAAGTCCGCCTGTACGAAGCATGTGAGCGAACTCGTCGCCCGCGCGCTCGAGGTCTGGTCGGAAGCCTTGCTCAACGACAGAACCATCCCGCATGACGTAGACAAAGTCATGGTCTTCAATTGCAGTAAGGTCGTGCGTAATGATGATTGTCGTGCGACCTTGTCGCCACCTTCGGATAGCAGCCAAGATGAGTGCGCGAGTAGGGGGGTCCAATGCCGATGTTGCTTCATCTGAAATGAAGAACACAGCTAAGAAACGAGATATACGAGAGAGAAATGCAAAACTTACCGAGAATCAATATCTCGGGGTCGCGTATCCGCGCGCGCGCAATGGCAAGCCTCTGGCGCTGTCCGCCGCTTAACTGAATGCCTTCCGCACCAGTACCGCTCAATAGCGTCTCGTAACCTTGGTCTAGACCAATGGCCCAAGACTCGAGCATCGCAACTCTACACGCCTCTTCTACTTCCGCTCTGCTAACGTCCTCTGATCGCTTGCCTGTTCCTACTGTGCCAAGAGCCACGTTCTCGTGGAGGCTGCCTGAGAAAACAGGTGCAGATGATGCGCCCTGCGCCACGCCAGCTATGCGACTCGATGCGTATGCGCCATCAATGTATCGCACATCCTGCTGGTCCAGATAAACACATCCAGAGTTCGGATTGTAAATGCCCATCAAAATTGCGCCAACCGTGGACTTGCCGGAACCGCTTGATCCAACGATGAATGTCGTCTCTTTTGCGGGGAGGAACATCGTTAAGTTGCGGAGTACTTCAACGTCCGGTCGTGCGGGATATGCGAAGCTCACGTCGACCAGCTCAAGTTCACCATTAAACAATTTTGGTTGAATTTTCCGGAGTTCTTGTAGACGCCGCTTCGAGGAGGGTTGATGTGCTTCGGAAATCATGCCTGCGAGTTCTGCAGCGGCGACCTTGCCCTTCATGAAGGTGATAAGAAGGGGTACAGCCATTTGGAGGTTGCTCGTTGCGATAAGGCATGCCCAAAAAACGCTCATGACTTGACCGGGTGTGTTCTTGCCTTCGCGGACAAGGTGAGCTCCGAACCAGAATCCTTGTACAAACATTGCCATTGTAACGAACTGGCTCAAGCCGCATGTGAGGCCCCAGATGCCTGCAAGTCCATTGGCAGCAGCGCTGACGCGTCCGAGTACACGGGAAAGTACACGAGTCTCATGTGTAGCTGCATTGAATGCTTTGACAGTGGCAATTGCAGACACTGCGCGTTCTACGATAGTGGCAGCACTCGCGGTAAAGGTGCGCTCACGAGCAAGGAGAGGGCCTGCGAGAACTTGGGAGAATGCCTGGATGATGATTAATGCGGGAGCGGCTGAGAGAATGACAAGGGTGAGGAGCGGCGACCACACAAATGCGAGCACAAGGCTCGTAATGGTAGTGGTTAAATATTGAAGTAGCTGGCCTGCCGCCAGCGACGAGGCTGCGCGTACTTCATCAGTTTCTCTGTTGGGAAATAAATCAGAATGAAGGGCTCAAAGAGACATCAAAATGTGCTCACCTGGCAAACTTAGCCATGAGACCACCAGCGCCAACAGGGGAATCTTCGGACGTGTCTTCCACATGGCCCGCAGGTGCAGATCCGTCGACCCCCATGCGAAGATCGAACCATGACATATCCTTGTTGACGACGGACTGGTACACGAGCCGTCTAAGTTCTACCACATTGTGCTCCCCAGTGGAAATCCATAAGCTGCTAGTAACGCTGCTCATGACTAGCGCACTGACACCGAGTGCCACGAGCTCAATTGCTGCGATACCTACACCATGAAGTAGCGCATCCTTGGCGGATTGTGGTGGGTTGGGTGTCAATGGGAAAGCGGCGAAGGCGTTGAATGACTGCCCGACGGCATAAGTCATGAGGGGAGCAATAGCGCCAGTAGCGACAGAAGACAGAATGGCTGGTGTAAGAAGGACCAGCTTCCTTCGCGGTGTGAGGAATGAAAACAGCAACTTCGTCGATGGTACCGGTGCTGGATGAGGATTAGAAGTCTCATGGATTGATGTGGTCTCTGAGACATTGGTGTCATTTTTGAGATCAAGTGTCAATGAAGAAGCTGAATGAATTGAAAGCTCTGGTGTTGGATCATGGTTCTTCATCTTTGCTCTGCGCGACGAGCTCGCGCCTGCAATCGTTTGAATGGTATAAGGGAGAGAAAATTCGAAAGCCAGTTCGACGTTCCTGCATTTTTGTTGTTTCAATTGTGGAATGAGTTCCGCTTCACTATTGTCTTCCCACGTGGGAACTCGATCACACAATGGACGCTGAAACAATAAAGATCGTTATGTAATCAGGTACAAAGCCTTTGGACAACAATAAACAACAATGACTCCTTCGCTTTCTACCATGCTGCGCTCTTGGCCCTGAACCTCCCTAAGCTCTCACTCATTGTGTTCCAAGTATTGCAGGCTTTACACCAGCATCATAAATCTGTTATTGCGAGCGGAATATTTCTCTCACAGGACGGCCTTTCCATCCTGCGCCATGAGAACCGTGAAGCATATTCTGTCACCGAGTGGGTACTTCTGGTTGGAATGGAAAACACACCTTGATGAGTCACAAGCCAACTCCCCTTGTTGAAGGCTTGTTGAAGCCCAATCAAAGCCTTGACTAGACAGTTGGTTCAACAAGACTACTGGCCATGGTACTCAATGCACAACTTCATCATGTGACTCCAGCGACTCCAGCGTGCTTTCAATCGAACTCTTGATTACGAACCACAGGGAGGCTTCACACTACACGCATTGTTGCCTCGAAGAGTGGGGGTGTATCGAACCCTCGAGTCTGCTTGAGGCTGTAGATTATATCGAAAATCCTTTCGATAGCC
Source organism: Suillus occidentalis (assembly GCA_016628085.1). NCBI lineage: Eukaryota > Fungi > Basidiomycota > Agaricomycetes > Boletales > Suillaceae > Suillus > Suillus occidentalis. Next base: position 12,758 of record JABBWB010000230.1, on the reverse strand, counting down.
AAGCACCGTGCGGGCGTCTCCGAAGGTCCTCTACTTCCCTCGCGTATGTGTCTTACCGTCATTGCCTGTACTAGCACTAGTTTGTGACCATATCCATGGAAAGCTGCGCGCTAATCTCCATTCTTCGGAAGACAGTGCAGATGTTCTGCCTCAAAGATACTTGTTCTGTAGGACGTCGTGTCCCAGTGCCCTGGCACCATCACATACTATATACAGCAGGCTTTGTCGCCAGACAAGAGCATGCTTCGACTGTCAAGATTGACGCCAGCACGACAACAAAGCAAGTCATATTCTTCCGAGGTTTCCTAGTCACCATTTCTCCTCCCACCCACAAACATGGCAAGCGCATCATCACGACCCAGTCCACCGTGTCCACCGACCTCCTCACCAACGAGTAAGTGGCAAGCTAGACTGAGTCGTCTGCAATACCCATGGATACACAGGAATGCGAGGTCGACCTTGTTAAGAATATGTGATTGTCATCCAATCGCCGATCAGCATGGTACACTTGTTGTCCGACTATATTGTCTCAAAGGTCAAACACCCTGGAGCAGATTCTTGATATCTTAAAAGGATCAACCATTGCAGAAGAACGCGGAAAAGATGCGAGTTCAAAGTTCTGGGCGGATATCAGCCACAGATAGGACGCGCACCGAGAGCTTCGGAGAGAAGTGAGCCGAGGTTGAAGACAGACGCAGCAGCAAAACTAGGACACACAAGAGTTGCAGTCTATTCTTATACATATACCGACGCCTAGTTGTTGAGATGGATCACGTTTAACAGGACGCTTACAGTATTTTGATTCCTACCCTATGCCCATCATGCTCGTGTGATGGAGACATTGTGAGTGGTCTGTATGTTCTGCGTCTCGGCTGATCAATGAGGATAGGTCCGGCGTGTATGGGATACACTAGCTACTGGATTGCTCGAAGGTGCCAAACGATATTTCGGCCGTGTAACCTTGTCCATCGTGCTCTACTGCATTATAAATGCGTGAGCGACGTCAGTGCTGGGAGGGTGAGTAGCAAGGGACTCGCTTAATGTCAGGCGTAGGGGGTTATACTAGGAGCAAGGGCTGCGAAGAGTGCTCAGGTGTGAGTTCGTGAATGGTCCCGGTCCCGGAACTAGTGACTGTGGCTAAGATGGAGCCGGAGGATGGAAGATGGACCCTGCATAGACGCGTAATAACAACAGACAACAATGATATCTATATTCGACCCTTGTTCGACCCCGACCACGCTTCCTTGAAGAGGCTAACTTATGATCCTACATAGTGTTCGTGCCATTGCTCAAGCGCTCACTGGCAGGCGATTCTCATTCATTGTCACAGTATATTTGATCCCACTAGTCTGCTCGAAGATGAACTTGTCCGCGGCACTGGCTGCGGGTGGCGGTCAATATCAGCGTTGAGATTTAAATGGGCGCCTCGCCTACTTTCAGATAACCCTAACCGGCGGTGCCGCTTTCCAAAACTTGGACATTTGGACGTAACATCTTGCTTCTGTGACTCAACATGATGTAGAAAGTTTACTCACAGTAAAAACGTTGGCAGTAGCGCCAAATCTGCCAGTTTGAATTTCCCCCATCCCCCCCTTCGTTCAACTTCCACTATTGCACGAGGCATGCACAACACAACTTTACGGTCCAGTCCCGCACCTGCTCATACCGATCGCCCAACGAACGAGTGAGTGGCAAGTTGGACTGCGATGTCCTTAATACAGCTTAATACTCATGGACACAGGAATGCGATCAATGCAAATGCAGTGATCAAGGAACCTGTCGTGTCCAACCTTCATAAGAAAGTGTAAATGTCAAATGATCAGCATGGTACACTTGATGTCTGACTATTTGTCTCGAAGGCCAGAGACCCTGGAGCAGACCCCGGACAATGGGATCAAGTCAGATAACATGAATGAAAATCCTGCGCCGGTGACCATTGAAGACAGCTTGGCTAATATGTGAGTTTCACAATCAGCACAGATATATGCAATGTCTAACTATGTGGAATCGAAGGACAAACGGTCTGGAGCAGATCTTGGATGTCCTCAAAGGATCGACGATTGCAGAAGAACGCGGAAAAGATGACAACTCAAAGTTCTGGGCGACATACAAGAAAGTTTCGACCGAGTACGACGACGACTTCCTTGGACGGGCGAATGACGATATGGGCATCATCTTGACTTTTGTACGTTCGCTTCTACGAATCTCGATGAGAGTCTCATAGGCAGACTAGGCTGGTCTTTTCTCAGCTGTCAACTCTACCTTCATTGTCGGGATGCAGCCTAATACGGGAGACACTACCAATGCCCTCCTCCTCTATCTTATTCAGGTCACTGTTAATGGTCCAAATTCCGCACCTCCCATCAACACTCTTTCCTCATCTACTGGATTTTCCTCTTCGACGGTCTGGATGCAAGCGCTTGCGTATGCTAGCCTCGCATTTAGCGTCTTGGCCGCGTTTGGGGCCGTTTTGGGCAAGCAATGGCTGAACTCATACAAGTCAGTTCGAGGACGAGGCTCTCTTGAAGATCGCGGCATAGAGAGGCAGACGAAGCTAGACGAAGCAGAATATTTCCGACTGCAGACCATCTTGCAAGCATTCCTGGTGCTGCTCCAGATTTCGCTCCTGCTCTTCGGTCTCTCACTGAGCGCCAACATTTGGGTTCAGCAAACCACAATATCCAGCGTCATCATCTCCATCACAGCTTTCGGTATTCTGTTCTACGTGGGCACTGCTCTCGTATCGGCGTTGCGTCCAAACAGTCCTTTCCGCTCGGAACTATTTATAGCTATCTGTCAAAAAATTCTTCCGAAGAAAATCATACCCACTCCTAACAAATCCGGCAAATCGTCCGCCATTCGCTGGATACTGGAGACATCGACGAATCCGGAAATTGTTGAGGCTGCGGTTGCGATTGTACATTGCGTGCAATGGCCCCTGAGCCTTGATGTTTCAGTTGCCTTCGCGCGCATACGGGATTCTTTCATGGCTCATCGTGACAGGGAAGAGTTATATATAAAGTATGGCAAAGCCCTGGCCCATCTTTGCATCCAGCCAGTGAAAATCCGCAAGGAACTTCTGGAGTTTTCATGGAATCATGATCAATCTGTCCGAAGTCGTTTCATTCGCGATGCGTTCATGGCTGGACGTGCCGCCTACCATCAGCTCGAGAATGCCCAGCTTAAAAGCGCCCAGCTCGAGAATGCCCAGCTTAACAGTGCCCAGCATGAAATCGCTCAACTGAGGGATGCCCAACTGAGGCATCGGGCCGATATACGCACTGCTATGAGAACAATACTTGTCCACGGACAGCACGATCGACTTTCACGTCCGGACGATGAAGACTTGATCTGGAACGGTGATTTTCGCTGGAATCACAATGACAAGCGTGAGCCCAGCTGGGAAGAATTTGATTGGCTCATCGATTATCTTGCGGGTGATCCAAACACAGACGATGAAACAGAAAGTGGTGTTTTACTTGCACTGAGCGCTATGGGTAGACTAGGGAGCTCTACCCAGCGACCATCCTACATCAGCTCGCTCATCCGCTGTATGGGCTCCACCAGACCTCCCCGAGTCCGGTATGCCGCACTTAGAGCTGTTTATGAAGCCCGGGAAGAACTAGCTTCCATAAGCAGTGCCTCGATGCCACCGGGTATTGATACGCACCTTCTGGATGAGCTTTTCCGCGCTCTTATAACTGTTGTATGTCCTAAGGACGGCCAGACAACCCATGACGCTGGACCCGACGCCTCTTTCCGCCTTCGTCGACATTCTTGCTACATCCTCTATGCATTGACAAAGAACAAGGAGTGGCTTCAACGTCTGACCTGTGATGGCCATCTTGAGCGGTGCATTTCTCTCGTCGAGGGAGATTGTCATACTCGTTATTGGGAAGTCGGATTCTACCCTCTTGTTGTCTTCGGGCGCATCAAGTCCTCGGGCAAAGATCTTCCTTTCAGTCCTGCCCAGGAGAAGTGGCGGTCGCTCGTCAAAAATGCATGGGAAACTTTGCAATATGCCACAAGGTCCGACAACTACGACAATGGAATACCAGCCCTCGTGACAGCGACGAGGCTGAATTTGACAGCCTCGGATGGTGTTCCGAAGGAGTGGCACGCTGATCTCACCGTGATGGTGCGAGAAGCTTTGGTCAATTTGAGGGGGAGACCAGCGATCCTTGTGAATGATGGTATAGCTCAGGCCGTAATTGACGCTGCACTGTCCTCTATCCAGGGCTTGTATGACGACCTGAGTTGTATGGTCATGCAACGAAATACTTCGCAAAGGGAAGACGAAGATAGAGATTCGGGATTGTGAGAGATGTGCATTTGTAACGTAGTACGTTCATTAACATTCCTCATACCTATCTGTGTATTGGATGTTTCATCACAAAATGGCTCTGGCACTTTTTTACTTACCTTGTGTTGATTACGACTTTAGCTCCGCTTTGTCTGTTAACGTTTTCGCGCTGCTACATATGTATCATGTACATTATGTATCTTTGCCCCCTAAGCCTACAATCCGAGGGATCGCATGCATAAGAACGGGCGCATTGCAATGTGCAAACTTCTGCTTTGATCGTCAGTCGCCGCTTGCGGACTTCTCGCCTACATGAGCACCTCCCAGATTATGCACCCCAGCGACGTATATGTATTAGCATCAGCAGGTTTAATTGTGCTACAGAGCACTTGGAAGCACTCTGTAGCACTCCCCAATGAATTACGTTTCCCTGATGAGCTCTGAAGGATGTACGAACCCCACTCTATATATCAATCACCTCAAGCTGGCCTACACTATCCTGGACAAAAATCAGTATGCCAAGCTTCATTGAAAAGCAGAGAACCTACGCCGTCGGGATCCTCTGGATTCGGCTCGGGCAGATAAATTCTGTCATCATCAAACCATATGTCCATCAACTGATCTGCACCAAACCTTCTGTCGAACTCGACCACGACGTAAGGCAGGAACGTTGTCAACTTCTCTGCCGATTCAATAATATCTATCATAGATGGCTCCGACACCACCTTCCCCAGACCTTGCCGGCGCTCAACAGCTAACGGGCTGAAGTCCATCAAATGTAGCTTATAACCCATGTCTTGCGAGGAGTCTTTACCACTCGTTGCAGGAAATGTGTGCAGAACTCGATTCCCACAAACATCAAAGTTGCATTGCGGGTCGTGCGGAAAAATACGAGAATTTAGAGGACCCCAACATTCCCACGGAATCGTTGCCATTCTTCCAACTTGAAGATCGAGAAAAATCCTGGTAGAGATGATGAATGTGAATGATTTCGGGGCGTCGTTCTGAATCTGTGCAACAAAGCCTAGCAGCCGATTTTTAGGGTCTGAAGTCCACATTGTTCGTTGGGCATGCAGCTGCAGGCCTCCATTTTGTGCAATGTCATCATTCATCGGAGTGAGGCTCTCTATTGATGTCACTGATACGGGCATCAGGAAACACGCCAGCAACTGTGGCGCCTGGGACAGATTTTCGATCGAATAGAGCCTCAAATCCTTGCTGACAGTCAGCAGCCTATCGTTCCCGAGGAAACAAAAATCAGACGAGTCCTGGCCCTCAGGACCACTGATCACGCACTAAATTAAACGTCAATTGTCAGTCTTTAATTACTTCTAACCAACGCTTACATTGGACGTTGTCGAGTGTCTCCAGTCCCAAATTTGCAACCACCACATCTCCTCGTTAGGTTCATCATACACAGTTGAGCGTCGGGTGTGCCAGAAAGTGATATACCTCCCACAAATAGCGATCTCCAGCTCATTAGATGCAAGGATGTCGCCTTGGAATACAGTATTCGACAGAAACAGTGTTCGTCCAGCAGCTTGAGGGTGGGCTCCATCTCCGTCCAGGACTTTGAGGTCAATATAGATCTTGTCATCGTCCGTAGGCCAGCCGAGGATGACATATGCGATGGCGATCAAGTTTTCTTCTGGGTCCATGATCACATCGAAGCAAACCGCATTGGGAACAGAATGCAGTGATTCCGAAGACCATTCACGCTCGATTACTATTTGTTGCGAAGGTTTGGGCAAGATTGGAAAAATCTTAGCCAACTGTTGATCCTCATTGAAGAGGCAAAGATGCCCGTCAATGACGAATGTGTTCGTCGACCTTCGAAATGGTTCCGGTATGAAAACAGTTTTGGAAGAGTGGATGTCCAGCTTGAACCATGCGTGGGCTTTGTCCCTCAGAAGCTGTAGGCGCTTGTAAATAGAAGTATTGTTGTCAAGGTCCATACCCGGGGCAGGGAGCAACTGCTGGCCACTGAGCTCTGTGATATACTGAAGCTCGGAAGAGGACAGGTACGTCTGACGAAGTGCCTTGCATACCTGCCAGTCGATTTTTGAGTCAGGATAAAATATCCACAGCTGAACGGTTTTAAACGCTCAAGTACTTACGGATGAACAACGCAGAATATCTTTGCAAGAAAGAAAGGTCAGAATATAAGACAGGAGTTCTTCAGCAAGAGACAGGAACTTTGCTCTAGGCCTCAAGAGCCTCATCTGAGTCACTGTCGCGATTTGAGACGGCCCCATGACCGTGACATGATGAACCAACTCAATAAATAATTGCCATTAAGCCCCGTGTCTAACTTCTTAATATGGACAGTCCTCCTTTCGAATATAGAACATGCCACTCTGTAGCGCGCGACGCCATACGAACCGCACGTAAACGAGAATGTGCAAAAACTCTGATATGACAAGCTGCCAAAGCGAAATTATGGTAACAAAGATGGGCCCGTGGTTGGGTTGGCGCTCGCATTATGGATAAACGTAAGCACCTCCTTGCAGTAACTTTTGAGCTCGTCTATGAGCCAATGGTTGATATTGGTTCGTTTGGCACACAGCATTCTCGAGCTCTACTATGAGGTTAACTATGGATATTGGGCGGGTGAAGCATTGACAGTCGGGAGGCGCATCATATGCAGAAACGGTAGAACAATCCCAAAGTCGATGAAGGGCTGCTCGAATACTCAAGAGTGACATTTTGAGCGGTCACTGGCAGGTGCCAAGATAGACGTGACGCCGTCCTTAGGCATTAGTGACAGATGCTGCAATGTGGTGTTCTGGTGGGATCTCGCAGACGTCGTTGTGAATTTTTCTGCACAAAATTCTGGATGCAGGGACGGTATGACTCGCATATAGATATCTTGACGTCCTTGGTTTGAGAGGGAGGACGTCCAATAAAAAAGTGGGTAAGTTACTGATGCCACATAGAGCCAATACGAAAGTAATCTTTCACAACAACAGATAGCAAGGTGCATGTAGTACGGTCGGGTCAGACGGTGAATGGATTATACAGAGTGGGGTATTAAAAAAGCCAGGAAGAGGTGATTACCGTGATCAGGTACCGCACCGTGTACGCCTTTGCACAACAACAGTCAACAATCACATGAAGCCAAAATTTGAATGGATGAAGTCAGGTGATTCACTGATTGCGCTGACAGCGACGAGCGTCGGGCGTGAGCCTACTAGCTGTGCGGCTCAATGAAGCTTCGGGATCGTGAAGATATGCATCTGTAGCGAAGTACTTCTATGGTTGCGCGTGTTGCTGTTTATTTCTATGGTTAGATCCCCCTTTGCCTCGTACGCCGTGACTAATTCTATCTACCCACTTTCAGGAAAGTCACGGTTCCATTCTACGGGATCACGTATTCCTGGGCACTGTACTATGCTTCTTTGGTGTGTATGTACATGGAACGTTCACTGGCACTAAAATCCAACGCAGTAGCGCCCAAACTATGTGATTTCCTCCATTCCTTCCTCTTTCTGCTACAGCACAAAGCATGCACACCGCGCCATCACAATCTAGTCCCGCACCTGCGGCTCATACCGACCTCCCAACCAACGAGTAAGTGTCGAGTTAGGCTGAGTTAACCATGAAATTATGGATGCACAGGAATGTGATGAAACCGAATACAGCGACAGAGGAACCCGTCGTATCCATCGAGGTCGACCTTCTTAAGAATATGTGAATGTCGAATGATCAACATGATACGCTTGATGTCTGATGCTATTGTCTCAAAGGTCAAGCACCCTGGAGCAGATCCGGGATGAACTCAAGTCGAGTAACGCGAACGAGGAACTCGGGGGCGGCCTGGCCGAAGGGATCCTTGCTAAGAATATGTGAATTTCACCTCGTCAGCACGATGCACTCGAAGTCTGACTATATATTCTCAAAGATCAAGCACCCTGGAGCAGGCCCCAGACAATGAGATCAAGCCAAATAATGCGAACGAGAATCCTGCCGTGTCCATCGAAGGAAGCCCAGCTAAGAACATGTGAATTTCAACTCATCAGCGCGGTACACTTGAAGTCTAACTATACATTTTCAAAGATCAGACACCCTGGAGCAGGCCCCAGATAATGGGATTAAGCCAAATAATGGGAACGAGAAGTCTGCGGTGTCCATCGAAGGAAGCCTAGCTAAGAATATGTGAATGTCATCGGATCAGCACCGTACTCTTGACGTCTAACCATGATTTCCAAAAGGTCAGACACGCTGGGGCAGATTCTCGATGTCCTCAAAGGATCGACTATCTCAGAAGAACGCGGAAATGATGACAATTCAAAATTTTGGGCGACGTACAAGAAGGTGTCGACTGAGTACGATGACGACTTTCTCGGGCGGGCCAATGACGATATGGGCATCATTCTGACTTTTGTGCGTTTCTTTCTGAAGTCCGTCAATGCATGTCTCACAGTCGTATTAGGCCGGTCTGTTCTCAGCCGTCAACTCTACCTTCATCATCGGAATGCAACCTAATCCAGGAGACACTACCAATGTCCTCCTCCTCCATCTAATTCAGATAACTGCCAACAGCCCAAATTCCGTACCCGATATCAGCAATCTTTCTTCATCTACGGGATATCCGTCTTCGACGGTCTGGATGCAAACACTTGCGTATGCTAGCCTAGCATTTAGTGTCTTGGCCGCATTCGGGGCTGTTATGGGAAAGCAATGGCTTAACTCATACAAGGCAGCTCGAGGCCGAGGGACCCTGGAGGAGCGTGGCATGCAGAGGCAGGTGAAACTAGACGGACTGGAATATTTTCGCCTGCAGACCGTCTTGCAGGCATTCCTGGTACTTCTTCAGATGTCGCTTCTGCTCTTCGGCCTCTCGCTCAGCGCCAACGTGTGGATACAGCAAACCACGATATCCAGCGTCATCATCTGTACTACAACTTTTGGCATTCTGTTCTACGTGGGCACTAACCTAGTGGCCGCGTTGCGTCCAGATAGTCCTTTCCAGACACCAGCCTCTGAACTATTTGTAGTCATCTGCAAGAGAATGGTTCCAAAGAAATTCACATTCGCTCCCAACAAATTCCTCAAATTGTCCGCCATTCGCTGGATGCTAGAGATATCGACGAACCCGGAGATTGTCGAGGCTGCGGCTGCAATGGTAGCTTGCGTGCAATGGCCCCCAAACCTTGATGCTTCAGCATCATACGCACGCTTAGTTGATAACTTCCCGCTTTGCCGTGACAGGCTAGAGATATATGCGAAGTATCACAAAGCCATGGTCCATCTTTGCATCCAGCCGGTGAAAATTGATTCGGGACTCCTGGAGAAAAGGTTTTGGGATGGTGAATTTCCAGGAATCCGAAGTCGTTTCATTCGCGATGCGTTCATGGCTGGACGGACCGCTCACGGTCAGCTCAAGAATTTATGGATAAGACGGAAACATCAGGCCGATATTCGTACCGCTTTGAGGACAGCGGCTGTCCACGGACGGTCCTATCAACTTTCACGTCCGGACGATGAAGTCTTGATTTGGAATGGCGATCTGCGTTGGCGTCACAGCGACGGACGTGAGCCCAGCTGTGAAGAATTTGATTGGCTCGTCGATTATCTAGCGGGTGATGCAAACACGGACGATGACACAAAAGGTGACGCATTACTTGCACTGAGCGCCATGCACGGACTAGCAAGCTCCACCAGACGGCAGTCCTACATCAGCTCACTCATCCGCTGTATGCACTCCACCAAACCTTCCCGAGTCCGACATACTGCACTTAGAGCTGTTTTCAAAGCTCGAGAAGAATTGGCTTCTATAACTAGTGCCTCGATGCCACCGGGTGTCAATACACAACTCCTGGATGACCTTTCCCGAGCCCTTTTGACTGCTGTACGTCCTAAGGACGGCCAGACAACCCACAACACTGGACCCGATGCCTCTTTCCACCTTCGTCGAGATTCTTGCTACATCCGCATCATCTATGCTTTGACAAAGAACGACGAGTGGTTCCAACGTCTGATCCGTGATGGCCATGACAAGCGGTGTATCTCTCTGGTTGACGGAGTCTCTCAGGGTCGTTATTCGCCCATCGGATTCTATCTTCTTGTGATCTTCGGGCGCATCAAGTCCTCGGGCAAAGATCCTCCCTTCAGTCTTGTCCAAGAGAAGTGGCGGCTACTCATCAGAAATGCATGGGACCGCGCGACATATAACGGAATACGCGATATCAATGATGTCAATGGAATACCAGCCTTCGTGACGGCGACGGGGCTGAATTTGTCAGCCTCAAATAATGGGGTTCCAAGGGAGTGGTTCACAGATCTCGCTGCAAAGGTGCACGAAGTTTTGGTCAATTTGCAGCGGAGACAAGCGGCCCTCCGAGTCCGAGTCGTGAATAATGGTATTGGTCAGGCTGCCATTGACACTGCAATATCCTCTATTCAGGGCTTGCATGATGACCTGGGTTGTATGGTTGAGCAGCGGAACGCTTCGCAAAGGGACGACAAAGTTTCAGGGTCATGAAGGACAGTAGTCGGTACTTTTGCACATTTATTATGCACGTCGCATTGTATTCCTATCGCGCCTGGTCACAAAATAGCTACATACTAACTCGCAGTTGGAGTGCAGTTTTGTCTGTTGGGAAGTCGGCGACTGGGGCAGTTCTGACGTTACATAGATAGCGAACGTGATTCATGTAGATCTAACCAAACCAAGAGCTTCTCCAAGTCCAGTGGCCATCGCTTTGAACCACACATATGTTGAGCAGGAGCTAAGACTTCATTCAGATATCCACAATGCAGTGCTTGCACTAATGCTTACATTAACTTTTATCACACTCGCAACAGGCGAATAGGCTGATCACGAATAGAAGACTGGGACGGACTCATCAGCGCCTAGCTCATGAGATAGATGACATTTGCTCACATAATGGCTACAGTTCATTGCAACTGTCTCTGTTTTGCCTGTCAAGAAGTCAGCGCTCAGCGACTAGGGTTTTCAACGCTGTCAGAAACTGAGTATGACTTTCTCCGGTGAATAGATGGAGTTGAACTACACATTCAGAGAAGGCAGGCTTCCATTCAGGTCTTAGAAATACAGGGTGACTATGGGTACAGGGTCAATGTGTACAACTTTCGCAGAAAAAATACACAAGTGAAATCTATCACGCTCGTGTGACAGAGGGAGACATCGGAATACTATGTATGTTCTGCGTCTTCGCCCTTGTAAGCCTGTTATTCGAGGGATCGTATGAGTGGGCGATCGCAGCATATGAAAGGTCTGCTTACTCGTCAAAATGAGTGCCTCTCTTTGGATCGGCTCGTCTCTTGGCGAGTACTTTTCTGACCTTTCTCTCCGGGCGAACGACGATGATGGGTACGGGGGAATTCGAGAGACAATACTTTGATACGCTGCCCACACCTGGCGCGCCGAACTGCCGCACCCCAGGCTTGCATCATGCCTCGCTGGCCTCTCGTGCCCACTACGATCGAGTCTGGGCGGTACAGAGCAATTAATCGCTCGAGCGTTGTAGTGACTTTGCCAGCAATAAGCTCGACGATGATGGAGAGCTACGATAAGACAATGAGAAATCATGCCGTAATGATAACGACCGCCTACCTTCCGCTCTGGATCATACTCGATACATTTCTCCTGAATCTGGCGCATGAGTTCACGAGCTTCTTCCCGCGCGAGTTCATGATCCTTCTCTAAGTTGTGGTTTAACATTCACAGAAGCCCAGATAGTATGAGCCACATACCTAAATCCTCTGGATCGACCCCTCTGAAGACGATCAACTCATCCCCGTCCTGCACCAAACTTTCCAGTGCCCAGTCAAGGGCGTAACGTCCGCTCTCATCTGGACTCGACGCACAAAGAAATACCCTCGTTGCTCTGTTCCTAGCGTATCCATCTGACTGCACGTGCAGGGTGAATGAGAACATGGAAGCGGCGGGGTTTTCGAATGTATCGAACGATACTTTTGGCGTGTAACCTTGTCCTGCGACAGATTGAACGGTGTTCTGCATGTTCACTGACGGAGACCGCGAGAGCGGTGTTGAAGAGGACGAGGGGGGTGGCAGTCGCGATGTCGAGGCTGGTAGGGTGAGGAACGACGAAGGAAGGGGGGACAACAGTGGCGACGACGGCATGGAGGATAACGGGAGCAAACAGGGTGAGCCCGGCTGAGATGATTGCTTTAGTGCCGAGCGTAACATGATAGGAATATGAGTATGTTGTTCAGACATGGCGGTGAGATAAAGTACTATTATTTATCAGTTTATTGATAAGTTGTTACATGTGACATAGCCAAAAATAATAATCACTTATGTCGAGAAATTTACGGTGGCGCTCAGCCAAAAGGCCAAGCGAAGTCACGTGAGACCGATCGCTTACCTTTTTTGGACGAGGTTCTGCAACCTCGCTGGCACATGACCAAGGTCAGTGTCACGGCGTGAGTTCTGACTGAAAAAACGGAGGCGCATTGAATTAGAACG